>BMAW01056552.1:3012-106205 GCA_019974015.1 Nephila pilipes
ATCAGAAAGCAGAAAAACATAATCAATTTTGTGCTTCGTTTCGGTTACGTATTGTGTAATAAAATGTAAGGATGCAACAATTAATATATGTATGTAACCTATATATGTATATATATATATATTGTTAATTGTTTACATCCTTTACATTATTCTCTACTATATATATATATATATATATATATATATATATATACTATGAAAATATATAAAAAATTAAAGGAATAATTGAATAAATCTACTAACAATATTATAGATGCAAAAATTATAACTAAAGAAAAACTTTTTTTTTTACAAGGAAGAAATCAAACTATATACCTTTTTTTGAAAAAAAGTCAAAAGAAATAAGAAATAGTTGATTTTTGTAATTCTAAAAACATAGAACAAGAGAAGTTGCTAAACATTTCAAAACAAAATAATTACGTAAGTAACAAATATACCACAAAAATTACTAAATCTATAATTAATGACCAAAAAAAATAAAAGTATTCTCATGATAAAAATAGAAACCAAATTTTGAAAATTCAATGAATATTTGGAGGATTAACTATGAATGTAAAAGGAAATATAACATGTTTAAATTCTGAAACTGGTTAAAAGATAGATTAAATTCTGAATAAACAACATTTTCTTGTTACCAAACTTTAACCAATAGGAAAAAAAAAAAATGTTATAAAACGAAATACAAAAACCTTAAATTCAGATATCTAGATGTGTTAAAAATAAATTGAGTGAAATTCGTAAGTGGATATAGAGATATATACAATGTTTTTCTCATGAAAATACAAAAAAAGACAAACTGTGTATTAATATAAAAAAATTCAAAAAGATAACAATGTTATATTAAATGCCTCGTACAGCAAGAAAATTGACACAAAATCCCCGCTAAAATGTATTCTTAACCTTTAAAGGAAGTATAAAGAATGCCCTGTATCAGAAAGAGATTGTATTAATGCTAGAAATATTGAGAAAATACATTTAAATCTAAAAAATTACAACGAAAGGCAGGGAAATTTTACAATTATATTTAAAGAATTAATTATAAAAAATTATAAAAAGAAGGAAATTATTAAATTTTAACAATATTATGTTTTAAATTAATCTTAATAAATTCCAAGGATAACAACTATCCAAGAAACGTTTATAAGAATATCATATATATATATATATATATATATATATATATATATATATATATATATATATATATATATATGTATATATATATCATATATATACAAGATTTTTATTTGTTATATCTCTACTTCTGAATTTAATATTTTATATATATATATATTTTAAAGTTTATTTTGTAGGCTAAGGATCAGTTTATGACTTTTAAATTGTTGTAGTAATTGAATATTTTTAAATTACGGGTTTTATTTGTACATATTATGTGCTATCTCTCCTTGAAGTTAAATTTAATATTGCAGTACAATGAGTGACGAAATTTATTCTTGGATTTTATACATTCTCATTTCTTCATTACATTGAACTTTTTTTAATTTGAAAGTCGTAATTACATTAATTTCTTTAATGAATTTTGTTATATTGTATTTATATGTGTTTTAATTTCATATTTTAAATTTCATTCATTTAATTTTTCTGCTTGTAAATTATTATTAGTTTATATAAATGTGTATTAAGTATTACTACTAAACTTTATTAAATAAATTTTTACTGACTTACACACACACACACATATATATATATATATATATATATATATACAAGGTGATTTAGGAAAGATGAAAAAATTTTTTAGCAGGAGTAATCACACACAAATATAAGTAAGTTTCATCATAGAATACATTGTCTAAAATAAAAAGCAAAAACACAAGAGTGATTTGACCTGGCCTCTCGTCAAATGCTGTAAGACATTTTCGTAAAGATTTATCGGGAAACGAAAAGCACCATGCATGCAAATTTCATATGGGAATATATAAGAAATCGGATGCAAATCTGCATCGCAATGGAAAAAATAGCACCGACTCCAGCTCTGAAACTAATCTAGCACGCAACTATTCTGTCTGCGGTAACGTAGGGGATAATGTTCTAGTTTAGTAATTCTGAAAAAAATTCACAACATGCATTTCGTTTAAGGATCTGCATAGAGGCAGCACTGTTGTATGATGAGCGCTTTCGCCACAGATGTGTGCCAAATCCGAAAACATTTATGAGTTTGTATCGTCAGCTCTTCAAAATCGGATTTTTTCTTTCTTTCCGTTTGGATGTTGGTTGTACAAGGTCTGTTTAAGGTTTCATCTTTGTTCGCAGGTTATATTTGCATATATGTGGTGTTCTTCTTTCCTCGATAAATTACAACAAGAATGCTATTTTAACATTGGCGAAGTGGCCGCTTCTAAACGCACAAAAGCGTTTGCGTTTGAATTTCGATCTTGCAATATTTGTTGAACATTGCTTCTTTTGGAATGTACTATTCATGTTAAAGTTTTGCCTATTACGGATAAAACTTTGCATATATATTTTAAAATTTATCAAGACTCCATGTCCTCCACTTGATGTGTTGGAGAAAATTAGTGGAGGTGGTGTCAACCCAAGTGGTGATTTCGTCAATTGATATGTGGTAAAATTATAAGGCCTCGTGTTGCCTCTGTGCTTTTAAAAAATTAAACGGAATGACAGCAATCAATATTGAAGTGACAGTAATAAAATTTTGAATTGGTAGTAAATGAGTGCTAAATCAAGGCAAGTGAGGTATTCACCAGATTATAATCTCAGTCTGTAAGCGTCAATAGCTTTTTATCTGTGCGTATGCGTTCTTTGTAAGGTTCAAACATCTAATGTTAATACATGAACACTTTATATAACCATATTTTTTTATAATACATATAACTTTTTTTTATTTATAGATCATGTAGAAAATTTATTAGAGCTGTATGATGTCTTCCCTATTTTACGTAGCTTTACAATCATCCAAATGTCTGATTTAACCATCAATAAGCTTAAAGCTCCAGTTGAAGGTACATAAAAATAGGACAAAATGTTTTAATACATATATAAAATATTCAAATTTGCTCTCTCGCGCTTTCTTCTTAATCAGTTAATCCTATTTTAAATTCAAATAACAAAGTCTCAGCTTATCAAATAGCTCATTTTAATTCAAGCCTTCTTGATTATAGCATTTTCGACTCCTATTATATAATTAGGAGTCACTTCCAACTACTTTCAATGCAAAACATTAATTACGATGATTTCCTCCAATGTGCAACGTCTATCAGCTTTTCGTTGGCCCCTCTCCCTTCCTATCTTTACAATCCTATTTTGCTTATATATTCCTATCCCTAATTTAATTCACTACCCTTTTTATTTTCATCTAATTTAACTAATCATGTTTCATTTGGTTGCCAAGGATTTGTAATTGTATGTAACTCGTATTACTAAAGAAATCTCCGAGTTTTGTGATTGATTCAGAAAATCGCAAATAACCTATTGTTACAGAATTAATGACAGATTATTTTTTAAAATCATCGCATAAATTTTGTGAATTTATTATATTTCCAAAAATACGGTGCGTGTCTCATTACACTAACTTAAGTTTAGTTAATCATAATTTATCTAAAGATATTCATATATTTTATTACGTAGTTTTGATGATATTATGTTGTGAAATTATCAGGGAATAAATCACTTAACTTAAACATAGGATTCTTGATTACCTTTAATTGAATATTCTGAGACATTGCATTATATTCCGGTAAAAATGCAAAACATAGGATTTAAAGAAAAAGTTTAAAAAAAATTATATTTTTTTTATTTGTAGATTATATTTTATTGAGTTGTTTTAAAACTTTCGTTTAACTTAAATGCATTCCTTTATATTTTAAATTGTAAAGGATGGAACTTGAATTAAAACTGATGTTACGTTTTCTAAATAATTTCATCGAAAAACGTACACACACAGCAACTCACAACAAAAAAAAAGACCTTTGTCAAACAAGAAATGCTTTTTTACATGCCAACGGAAATTCTACCGAACACCAAAGAATAATATATGTAATCTTTAAATAAATACAAAAAAGAAAATATTCCGGAAAAAATATCATACTATGTTCCTGCGAAAAGCACATATCCTTGTGGCTTACATTTCCCTCTATGTTTTCCATTTCCATGCAAACCGGGTTTTGTTGACTCGAGGAATTGTGGCACTGTAATTTTGGTAGGATTGGAAATCCTAGACCCGTTACTGTACCAACTCAATTCCGAATCCGAGCACCGGGCACGTTCTGAAGAGAGATTTGTTGATTTCCCCACACATGTCTTTGCCTTTATTGAAAAAGTTAGCAATTATGGTGGTTGCATTCGTGGGATTGAAATCGCCACATTTGTGATGATGGATGTAATTCCTCTCCCCCACTTGGTTAAGTATAAAAAAAATAAAAATAGCAAGGGTAGTACAAGAAAAATTTAATTTTTTTTTTCAAGGTAAAAAAAGAACTAGAGGAACCGAGTTACAATTAACACTAAATTTGATCCTTCCCTTATCCCTTCTTTGCATATTTTTTTTTTGTGAAATAAATCAGGACGATATAATTCATACTTATACTAAAGGGAAAAGGTTTAAGAAAACCCTAGTATAAATATATAATATAAAATAATTAAAAAATTGTATGATCGAAATATCCTTCATCATGCAAATTTACACGTTAAGCTCAGTATAAAATATTAAATAGATAAAAAAGAATTAAATATCGTTGTATCATTATCCACTTATTATCGCTTCTATCAGCAAAATAAATCTCAGATAAGTTATAAAAATTATCTAAGAAATCGCACGTTTCTTCCAACCACAACAAGAACGGAATGGCAAGCTCAAACCCGCTATAATGATTGTGATAATTGGTTTTCTTTTGAGAGCTAAGTTCCTTATTGCGCAATAGCCGTGAAAAAAGTTACCAGCAACAAACAATTTACAGAACACCTGCTTTGAATACAATTTTTTTTCACTAAATGTTATGATGAAAATTTCCAACATCATTCAAAGAATGGTTAAAATGCATTAAATTAACCTGATTACGTTTACATAATATTAATTTTAATTTATATTAGAATCTACCTTACGTCTCTTTTATAATGATTTGTTAAATAAAGTTTTTGGCATTACTCAGAAAATATTTCGTTCTACGGCCCCGTACAGCGACATCAGCATACAATTTACATACATACACGTCGCTTGATAACCTTTTCATTATGGATTTTTGATTGATTTATTAGTAATGTCGTACTCTGAAGCAACACGGTGACTACTATCAGTCATTTTGAGCTTCTGTCAAGTGACGATGACGACATCTAAGCTTGCACTCTCTCTCCATACTTTGACTCCTCATCACTTTGTGGCTGCAACATATTTAATGTGCATCCACTACACTACACGACTTGTTTACTGGAATCTGAACTCGACGGAAACAACGAAGGTAATTGTCATTCGTCTACCGCACGTTTCTTCCAACCACAGGAACGGAATGGCAAGCTCAAACCCGCTATAATGATTGTGATAACATGTTTTGCAACAATAACTCAATTTCATATGCTGTACATGTAGATCTCAAATATAAAGAAAACATTTCCACTTAAAATACTTTTATTAAAGGGAAACAATATTTTCTTAAAAATTATTAATCAATATGGTTAGTAATGAAATAATATTTAAGTTTTCAATTTAGTACAAAAGGAATACAAAAATAAAATTTTCAAGTACTCAAGGTGCCAGTGAAATAAATATTTAAACCGCTGTAGTATTTTTAAACATTTAACATACAACTCATAAATATGTGGATTTTGTCGCTACATTTCAGTTTTTCATCCATGTTTATAAAACTATTTTAATACCAGTAAATATTCAGTTAAAATCCATATTTTGCACTTTTTGGATGAGTGAAAAATCCCACATTTTGTAAATTTAAAAACGTCAGAATTCATCCTTGTAAATTTTACTTTCTCTCTTTCATAAATTTATTTTTCCTTATTGAATAATTTTACGCCATGTACTTTTCTTAGTTTCTCTTATTTATTCGCTTATTGCTTCAATATAAGAACACGTTATCAAAATTGAATTTATGTAGGATTGTTAATATGTGAAATATATAAGTGGAGAAATATTTTTCTATCAAAATTGTTACTTTCAATTAGATTCCTTGAAATTTCGAGTGAAGAAAATGAATTAAAAGAAATCACAGAAAAGCCTTTCATGGGTACAGATGAAAAATTCGAATACATACACATTCTAAAAACTGAAAATTATGAAAGCAGGATTGCTTTTCTGAATGTCTTTTAGAAATACGAAAATTAGATGTCAGAATAAGTGTTATTTTTTCTTTTGCTTTAGTGTTCCAAAAATGGGGAAGAAAAAAAAATGGAAATAAAAAAGAAAAAGTGAGAAGAGGAATAATTTTTTGAAAAGTGACATTTTAACTTAAACATCCACATTTTACAAATAAAATGGGTGAAGTAATTTATCATAAAAACACGGTTTCTTTTTTCACATACATATGTAATTTAAGATGAAAAAAAAATAAAGAATTTGTGGAAAAGAAATGCTAGAAATGCCCCTTTATGAATTTTGAAAACTAAATTATAGAAAAACTTTCGCTTGAATTCACAGCAAACTTGGAGATAATTATGAGTGTTAAGAATAAAGATAATCCTGAGAAAAATAGTTCTTTAAACTGAACGCTCTGTATTACGACTGAATGGTCAAAATGATTACTTTTCGTGCAGAACAAAATCCAAATTAGTACATACTTTATGAAAGCAAAGTCTTCAGGAAAAAAATTAATTTAAGAAAACAACCCATTAGAGAAGCAGATCTGATTTATTTGAAACATAAATTCAATTTATTTTAATGAAAAATAAAACGGTATCTGCCTTATGAAATGAGTTTTATTTCTTAGAATTTATTTCTTAAAGAGAAATTTTTAAAATTAAAATGAATTAAACCTTTTAAACCTGAAATTAGTTGTCAAAAGTAGTGCTCTATATGTATTTGTCTCTTTTTGGTTTTTTTTTGTTTAAGAATATATTATTGTTTGCTTGCTTGAAAGTACTTTAGATCTTTTATTTCTGTGTTTATATATTTTTAACACGTCTTTTTGTAGAATCAATTAGCAATTAAGGTATTTGCAATTTCTTTTCATGCATTAATAGAACAAATTTAACATTTTCTAATTCTTTGCAATTTTATGTTTATGTTTGTAGTAAAGTGTAAAACTGAGTTGTAAGCTATTTGCTTATTGTAAAATGAGATTTAAAGGATTGCTTTTGAAGATATTGAAAGGATTTGCATTTACAAATAACAATAATGCAAATATTTATAAAATTTCATAGTGTGAGGCCTTTCAATATATGCAAGTATTTATATTGAAAGCTTCATTATTTGTGGTTTTAATATTATCGTTAATTAAGGAGTGCGTGAATGTGGTATTTATGGAACTAGAGTATATATATATATATAAATAAAGAGAGAGTATGTTTTTATATTTTGAGACGCCTTCCAACACCAGTCATTCGAGGCGCAAGCACGGAAAGCCCAAGCACGAGAGGAGCAAGCACAGCTAGCGCAAGCTAGACGGAAAAATGCGACCAACAGAGAAAGACGTGCGATCTGATGGTTCAATAATATGTTTAAGCAATAGCTCTATTTTATCTGAATAAATGCTGTACAATAATACATGGTTCAATTAAATCTCTTCTTTTAAAAATCCGATTTGTTATTGAATCCGGAAAACCTCTAGACATCTTTAAAAAGAGCCATGTACCCCATTTCTGTAGTTAGTATTCTACACACTCATGTATATATTGGGTTGGCAACTAAGTAATTGCGGATTTCACTCATAGATGGCATCAGTTGAATTTTTAGGTTTGAAGACGTAGTACAAGTGTAAAACACATTTTGTTATTTGATAGTTGGCAATTCAGCTGTCAATCAGTAAAAAAAGTTTTTTGATCGGTTGCGTAGTTTTCGCTTAGCCTTCGTTGAAGAATGGAAAATCAAAAGGAACATTTTCGTCATATTTTGCTTTTTTATTTTCGCAAAGGGAAAAACGCATCATAAGCTCATAAAAAGTTATGTGATGTTTATGGTGACGAAGCCTTAAAAGAATGGTAGTGCCAAAATTGGTTTGCCAAATTTCGTTCTGGTTATTTTTCTCTCAAAGATGAAAAAGCTCTGGTCGTCCAGTTGAAGTTGATGACGCCCAAATCAAAGCAATAATCGATTCGGATCGTCACAGTACAACACTTGAGATTGCAGAGAAGCTTCATTTATCACATACATGCATTGAAAATCACTTAAAACAACTTGGCTATGTTCAAAAACTCGATATATGGGTTCCTCGCGAACTGAAAGAAACGCATTTAACGCAACGCATTAACAGCTGCGATTTGCTAAAGAAACGTAATGAAAATGATCCATTTTTAAAACAACTGATAACTGGCGATGAAAAATGGATTGTTTACAACAATATCAAGCGGAAAAGATCGTGGAGCAGGCCAGGTGACCACACTCAAACAACATCAAAAGCTGATATTCATCAAAAGAAGGTTTTGTTATCAGTTTGGTGGGATTACAAAGGAATTGTCTACTTTGAACTCTTACCACTCAACCGAACGATCAATTCTGATGTCTACATTCAACAACTAACGAAATTAAACAATTCAGTTGAAAAAAAGTGGCCCGAATCGACAAATCGAAAAGGTGTTGTATTCCATCATGACAATGCAAGGCCACACACATCTTTGGTCACTCGGCAAAAATTATTGGAGCTTTTTTGGGATGTTTTGCCACATCCACCATATAGTCCTGACTTTGCACCATCTGATTACTTTTTGTTTCAATCTTTACAAAACTCCTTGAATGGTAAAAATTTCAATAATGATGATGATGTCAAATCGTACCTGATTCAGTTTTTTGCTAATAAAAACCAGAAGATTTATGAACGTAGGATTATGATGCTGCCTGAAAGATGGCAAAAGGTCATTGATCAAAATAGGCAATACATTACAGAATAAAGTTATTTAGTTCCATGAAAAAATTGTCTTTGATTTTCTAAAAAAAATCCGCAATTACTTAGTTGCCAACCCAATATATATATATTCATATTCATTTATATATGTATATATATATATATATATATATATAGCTATGATCCGCCAAACATTTGTGTAATTAGACAAATGATTTTATAAACTACATTAATTCTGTCTTCGCATAATGTTAAAGAACAGGACGTAGAATTTGAACACATTTTCCGATAACAAAATGCTTGAATATTATTTTTATATTCCGATTTCGCTATCTTTTAGAGCAGTCTTTTTCATATAAGTCATTTCTATCTGAATCAATCCCTTTTATATCTGGCGTAAAATGCGTTACATGTTTCATTTCCTGCACTACAATGTTAAATAGGTTTTGAAATTTATATGTTCATGTGAAAAATAGCGCTTTTTTTGGGAATATTTCTAAAATTTAAGAGTACTTATCATCATAAATGTCCACAGAACCTGGAACAATCTGGGAATAAATTCCAAGTTTCGATCGAGTGCCTTGACATTAATCGAATATAACCTTATAAAATGAAATGATATTTAAAGTACAATAATTGTTAAAACTAATATAAAACAACAGGGATAAAATCTTAAATACAATGCAAAATATAAATTTTATATAAAAACGCAATCAAGTAGAAGCGGAGATTCCCCCCCCCCTTCCTCAGACAAACTTAATACAGAAGGAATTTAAATATGTAAAACGATGATTACCAAACTCCCGACAGAGTCAGTTGAAATTCAATGAACAGCATATGGTACATGAAGAGCTCTAAGAAACATTCTTGTAAAAAAAAGAAAGAAAATATTTTGTTTATAAGGCAGTTATGATCAATGTGCAGGCGAGTCATCCTTACATCAGTTCAATTCAATGGATTCATCAGCTATATTTTAAATAAATAGAAAATTTAGTAAAAAAAATAATTGAATTATCATACCTTGTGTTGTTTTTATTAAATAATTACTTGATAACTAAATTCATATAGTCATATATAAATTCTTTAGGTTAAAAAAAGGATTTCATCTTTCATTTAATAGAGATCGTGATTGAAAATCATGTAGTGAAAGCGCTGTTGGAATCATGATTCAAATATTTACCTAAATAAGTGAAACGCCTGAGGAGTACTAAAAATTCTAATCTAATAACCTTTTTTTTTATAAAACAGGATTATAATTTTAATCCTACGTAAGCCAAAGTATGCACAAAAAACAATTTAAAGAAAAAAAATGGTATATGCGTGCCTAATTATTCATTTTCTCAGAATTAATATGTTATTTGAGTTCTAAAATCTCTATGAATGAGTAGATAAACTCAAAAAATTACTTTTAAGTAAAGTAATTGATTTGAGGTCTTAATTAAATGAATGGAGATGTTTTAAAAAGGAGTTTCTTTACTCTTCAAAACTTGGATGCTTGCTGAAAATTTTATTTTCTTAATTTATAGTATTTAAATACAATATGTACAATATTGTAAATCAATATTTCGATTTTATAGTGTTTTTTGTTTGAAAAATTTGCCAAAGAAATTAAAACTATTGCCAAGACGATTATAAAAAGAAGAAGTAGCACCAATATTTCGTTAAAATAGTTAATTCTAGTAAAGAATAACACAATATATTTTTGAATTAAAAGTTCAAAATGTATTTGAATACCTTTGAAATTATTAAACTTTATTTCAAAGTTTATTCAAGGTTGTTTAAAGGCATTTAAATGAAATCTGGCCATGCTGCGCCAAACTTAGTGTAGTGTTCTTGATGTTAGAAAAATGGAACAAATGGTAACAATTGGTTTGCCAGAAGAATGATCGCTAAGGTTACCCGAAGCGTGTCACCCATTTTTACTAAATACTTTTAAATCCATGGTTAAGAAAAAGATCATTAGATTACGTCGAAGTCGTGAAGCCCGTGATTACGTAATAAATATAAACAAGTGAGAGAGGGAGAGAAGAGAACAAAGGATCACTAGTTTATTTTAGATGCGTGCGGCTTTATTCATCTACAGAACATGAACCACTATGCTGGGGTGATAAGAAGGAAACGATGTATATTAACAAGTGTGCCCTAGTTATTTGAATGTGGATCTGAGTTATGAAGTTCTTTACCTCTAGTGTACCTTGATTCTGTATTGTGACGTTGATTAAGATGCTCGTAACAATACTCTAAGCTATCTAAAAGCTAATTCTTGAAACGATCAGTCAGGTTTAAGTGACTTTTCACTTACAATTTGCAATGTTTTAGTATGAATTAAAAAAAAAGTAGAATATTTAAATTTAATCACAAAATATAACAGAATGTAACGTAAACATCATTATGCTTTATCCTCTTCCTGTGGTCTTCATAAATAGTCTTCATTCTCATTATAATCTCAAATGTGTTTCTTACACATTTTCAGAAAAAAGTTGGTACAATTAAAGCAAAAAAAAAAATGCTTTTAAAGAAAATTAGTTTTTTTTTCTTGTATCCCAAGGCATTCTACTTACCTTCATAGGGAACAGAGCCAAATTTAAATTAGTCTTAAAATCAGGTACATCAGAAAAAAAATATATTTCTGTAAAAGACATAAATACACAAACTTCATTTCCCTTTCCTTCTAACTTCCATACAAACTTTTCGATGTCAATACGAATTATTGAGGATCTGTAAATGCAGTGGACTGAAGAATTTCCAGGTCTGTTACATCGAATAGTCAATTTTGAGAATGAACAACATATACGATGCGAAAAGATGCAACATGTACGATATTTGTTTCTCTGCTACACTCAAAGACTTACTTGAAAGAGCCCAATTATAATGACAATTGCATTTAAACCTGCTTGGATCATGGGCAGCTATTCAGAGTATATAATGGAAAGAATATTTATTTTTAATTATTGGAAATAAACCAAACCCAAAACAATAACATGATGTTTTAAAAATTAATACCAATTCTTTACTTGGAGTTTAAAATATTAAATTAATGATCCATAATAGGGTTTGTTTCATATTATTCTGTAGAATAACAGGTGTATTCATAATATATGTTCTCGATTACACATATTAAACATATCAGACTAAAATATGGAATCGGTAAATTGTTTTACTCTAGATACTTTTTGTAGTTAATCTTGTCTACTATTTACAGTTTTACTTTTCTCTAGTTTCCCCCTTAAAGAAGTATTTGGGCCAAAACCAAATAAGAAACATTATTTTGCCCACACATATTCTTTCTTCGTTATTACTTTCATAATTTTCAAATTACCTATTTATAATTCTCTATTGATAATAATTTATGTTTCATTACTGATCGTGACGACTGAACAGAATATTTACCTTTAATTAAATATAAAAAGGTTCAGCCGAGTTTAAATGTTTTTAATTATCCTACGATACAGAAGATTAAGGTGTTTACACATTAGAATCTGTGATACAATATTTTCAAAATTATATGTCAAATAATTTTTAATTAAAAAACAAACACTTGGGGTAGCGTTTGCGTGTTCAATAATAGAATATTTTTTTCTATTTATAAAACTGGAGTATTTTCGTAGCGCTATATAACCCATAAAAATCACATTTGCATAACATATGCATATCTTTTTGACACACTATGTGTGAAAAAAGAGTTACATAGCTTACTATTTGATTGGATCATCTCTGATTCGGCTCATCATGCGCATGTAACATGGCATCGTTTCAATAACATTATGTACAGCTTCAGTGCTAATTGCCTAGTTTCACACCAATTTTTCATCGAGACTCTGAATGAAATGGCGAACTATACCATTGCCCTAGTATATTTCAAATATTTCCAACTGAGTTTTTACAAGGGTCATTCAAAAAGTTCTTAAAAAATCCAAAAGATAGAGTTCGTAGTATTGATAATGGTTTAGATTCATTAAGAATCATTACTCATAAGACAGCTGTCTAAGTCTCAATTACTCGCATTAGTGTTCATGACGTCTTTCGCATCAAAAAAGTCTTCATCATAACTTTTCCTGCCGATGAAACCATATTTGCCTTTTTATAGGAAAGGTTTACCGGAAAAAATCCAGCATTTTAATTTTTGTCAGATTTCCGGAGCATTATTATGAATTCGGAGCATTATTCAATTATTATTCTCACCGATGGTGTCAACTTGATGAAAAATACTGTCGACATCTTGACGCTGCAGCAATCAAATTTTGATTTGGCAGCAAATGACTACCAAATAAAAATTAAGTTAAATTTATTTTGGCTCCATTTAACAGATAGCAACATTCAATGGTAACAACAATTTACCGAAATGACGCCCTCTGTCTTGAAATCCAAGCACTTTTTCAACTACCCTCGTTCAAATAATATTTTGTGGTGGACATTTTATGTGGGAAAATTATTTTTATGTACCCTGAACGAATTATGCATAATTTGTGCTCTGTGAATCTTGGCATCGTCGTTCTGGAATATAACAAATCCATCGAAGAAGAAAAGCACCAATTGATGAGAAGACCTGTCCATTAAGCAATTTTAAGTAATGTAGCGACATAATTTTACTGCTACGTAATATTAATAAACCCTGACCAGACTCATCGAAGTAAACCATGATTATACAATCTCTGATAATAAAGTTCGGTGAATAGTCCTATAACATTAACGTAGATGAAATATTAACGAAAATTACCTTACTGTCTTTCGAAATAGTCACCTCCCATAACCATGCACAGCTGAAATCTGCTATACATGTCCTGGAAATTTTGCAAGAAGTCTCCTTTTCGAATGGAGTTCAAAAGCCTCGTCACATTTCGTTGAATGTCAAGAATACCGTCAATTATCTTTCCTTTGAAAGCGAGTTTGAGCCGGGGGAATACGAAGAAGTCTGTAGAATTGAGATCTGGCTTGTATGGTGGATGTTCAATTTGCCCTTTTCTTTTTTATTTGCCAGGAACTTTTTGACTATATTGGATGTGTGAGAGCGAGCATTGTCTTAAAAAAATGAACCTTGTGCGTACTGAGGTAGTGCCCTGCGTAGACGTATCATGAAACGGGTCAAAATTTCAATGTACCTTGCAGCATTCATCGTTGTTCCCTCAGGTAGAAATTCCTTGTAGATTATGCCTTAATTTACAAAAAAAGGTGATGAGCATTGTTTTGATGTGTGATTTTTCTGCTCTGACCTCTTCCCGACGAGGTGATGCAGGAGAACGCCATTCTATGTTTTGCCATTTCGTATCAGGGTCGTACCTGAAAAACCAGGACTCATTCTCCAAAGGCAATACAGTTCAAGAAATTTGGTGTCGCATCCGCCGTTTCGACAAATTCCTGCGAAGCCTCTAAACGTGCCTGCTTGTAATCGTCAGTCAAGTGATGTGGCACAAGACGACAACACGTTTTTCTCATGCCTAAATTCTGGGAAACGATATATCGCACAGATTCACGGTTAATCTGCAGTTCATCAACTATCATGCGCTCAGTTAATCGACGATCTTTCGTGAGTAATTTGCTCTCTTTCTCAATGTTTTCGTCACTGACGGAGGTCGCCGGTCTTCTTCTACGGAGAATGTCAGAAACACTTTCCCGGCCTTCTCGAAAACGGGCGAACCACACATACACACACTTCATGGATAGTACTTGATCTTCATAAACACGTACCAGTATCCCATGAGTTTCTTTCGATGTCTTGCCAAGTTTAAAACAAAACTTTAAATTGATATTGTGTTCGTTCATTTTCCTGTTTTCAGTTAAGAACCAACGCACTAAACAAGCACTTTGTAAAACAAGTCTTACACGGAACAAAAACGAAGCTCCAACTGAACAACGGTGGGGGCAGATAGTCAACACCTGCCTCTACGCAGGTGCAGCGATTTGTTTCGCCAGTGTTGCCAGATTGGCCGTTCTGACTTCATTCACCGAACTTTATTGTCAGAGGTTGTAATACTGACTCTATTTGCCTGCACAGTGGGAACTATACTTGAAAGGTTCATCGCTAAGTGAAGGGTCAATTCTTACCCGGATGCGCCCATCGTTCTAGGATAGGCTGAATCTTGACTCTATTGACCCCATGACATTCTCCACTCCTCAAACGTCCTGCCTTTATGACATTTAGCATACTGGAACTGTTTTTTTAGGTTAATTGACGAAATAAGTTTTTTTTTATTATGGCTCCATAACTGTTAAGTGCAAAACCTTTGTCACACTGTCTGTGTTTGATTATCCCAATGTTCATTGTTTAAACATTGGTGTTACTTCAACAGTTGATTTTTCTTGCGATTTCGTTCATCAGTCACTTACGAGACCTTCAGTCCTGAGAATTTAAGTTTTTTTTACCTCCTGTATTCTCTGAGATGTTGATGATTCATCACTGACCTTCCAGGTTTTAATTATGTACTGGACACTTCTCAACTCTATTGCAATAATTTCCATAACCTCTTCAGACGTTTTCTTTGATTGACACATACCAACAGTTTTAGCCTTTTTAAAATCGGAAATATCTGTTCCACGACAACATGAACAAAATCACACATGCTTATTACAGATCAATTGGAGAGTACTTAAGCAATACTAAAGGCTAAATTAACATTAGCAAAATGTAATGCTTGTGCATCTAATATGAATTTGTACAGTGACATATTTATTGGCCAGGTAGTACATACTCCCCATTTCTTCAGCACAAACATTATTCTAAATTGAGTTTGTTATTTTTGCTTGAAGTTTTATGGCGCAAAAGCCAGGTATGATTATGATAAGCCAAACAAAATATAATTGTAATCTAGACTTTTTAAAAAAATAGGACAACTATTGTTGATAAAAAGGAGGATTGAAAATAAAGAAGGATCATTGGTTATCCCGAGAACATCTCACTCCTCTTTACTGAGGATAATAAATCACTATGGGAAAGAAAACGACCTTTGGGACTTCGGCGTTGGGATTTCAATGCTTACCTAAAGAAGGTAAGACTCTGAAGGGCTTATAATTTATATAACATAAAGTACGTTGGAGTAACAGTAAACAAAGGGAAAATCCCAATTAATGCTAAATTTAGGTACCTGCCTGAGAAACCATAATTTAGGGAATAAATTAGGTTTCAAGAAAGAAAATTACATTGCAGTTAAGAGAAGTTAAATTTCAATGTTAAAATGTTACTACAAGTTAACACTGAAATATGTTGTGGGCCCAGTAATATAATGTTAGAATGATAATGATTTTATCTTACTGATATTTATTAATAAACTTAAATAATAGGGAGAATAAAAATTAATTATCAGTATACGTTGTTTTTTTTACTGTATATTCTAGATTTAGAGCCTATTAGCTTTTCTGGAATACGTAGAAAGTATACAATACTGCAAAAAAGAACATACAACGAAATATAGTTGACATTACTTCAAAATCAGGTCTCAAATCACGGAAATCTGTCACCCATTGAATTGCCAGGAATTAAAGTACTTTCAATGGAACTTTTTTTTTCTCTTTCAAGTAGGACCTTTTCAATTTCCTGAGCTCTCTGGTCCATTTGAACAAAAAACTTTGTTTTGTATTGAGTAGAATTTCTTATAAAAGTGATGAAACAAATAGAGCGTGATTAAAGTAAAGTTCCATGGAATTGATTTTACTTGGGAATGCTCTTCAAACTAATACTGTTAGCCGGTAAATTTAGTTTTCTTTTCAGATACAGAGTGAGTGAGTGATGGTTTACGGTACAGGATACACCAGAATCCTCAAATCATTTGAACCAGAAGTGGCTATGCTGCATCAAACAATTATTGAGAACTCTACATGTTCTTTTTTTTTCAAACCAAGTTAAAAGGCACAGATTAAGAAAACTAATTGTAAGTTACCAGTAAAAGGGATAAAACTTTAAGCATGAATAATTAAGAATAGTTTGCTGCTGATTTAAATTTTGCATTGTTTCTCCTATATCCTGCTTATGATTTGAATAATATTAATGGGAAGAACAAGGTTAAATAAAATCTTTAAAATCGAATTTTAAAATAAAACGTTTATTATGAAACTTCAGTTATTATGTTTCTTTGAAACATCTCTTAGAAACCTTTATTAACTGCTGATACAACAGTATTCATTTTATTCTTGTTTTAAATTTTCACCCAGGCAAATATCGTAAGGTTAGACTAAAGAAAAATTAAAACTTCTTACATTTAATTTAATATCTGAATATAAATTTACTCAGATTTAACTATTTATCTAATTCAATATTCATTTTCTACTCGCATAGGCACCCATTGTTGTTTGTTATACAGAAATTGTAATTATTATTTTTTAATACAGTTAGAACCCGTTAAGTTGCTGTAGGTTTACTATAAATTGACAAATAATATGAATTACATCACCAATATGAATTTTTTGCGTTACGGTTACGCATTCGGTAATATTATTTTTAACTATGATGGAAATCTGTCTTATAAAAAAATACTTATAGCTCTGAAAATGCGACCAAAAATGGTTAAATAATAGCAGTGAAAGAGAGTGCGTGAAAAAATATTTTACAAAAAAAAAGTCAGTCTAGAATATTTCATTTTCCGAGAAATAATGATTTATATACAATCTAGATATGAAATATTAAAATCCGAAATAATATAAATGGATAGTACTAATATGATCGACCCTGTCATAGCCCAAATTTTCAAAGGGTGTGTCTCAAGATAACCTTTTGCACATTTCCACTTAGCGGGATTTTTATCTTCTGTCTCTTGTGATGAAAGTCTACGACTGCACTTTATGTGCAAGAGATTTAAGGATTCTAATTACAAAATGTATTCCTACCATACCCCTGCGTTTCTTTTTATATTCGTTTTTAGGGGAGAGTGCAACCATGACCACTAGGCTTTCACGGCCCCATCAGCTCAAAAAGAGTTGAAGAAACACTTTCACTCTTAATAATGCTTAAGGAAAAAATTCATTTGATAGTTTATTGACATCGCTAATAGAAGGAAAACGAGAGAAAATGTCTGAACTTCTCACAATTCTTAACCTCGATCAAGGTACAAGAACCATATCTGAGATGGTAACTTCCTTCCCAAACTTCCACACCATGCCAAGAACTTAGAGCCTCGAAAGATTTTAAGTGTATCAGCCTCCCTATACAGTGGATCTTTAATTTTATTAGGACTCCAACCCACTACATCACGAAATATCA
Source organism: Nephila pilipes (assembly GCA_019974015.1). Taxonomy (NCBI): domain Eukaryota; kingdom Metazoa; phylum Arthropoda; class Arachnida; order Araneae; family Nephilidae; genus Nephila; species Nephila pilipes. The sequence continues at coordinate 21,178 of BMAW01056552.1, forward strand.
TCAACCGCTGGTTAGAGACAAGGAGTATTCGGCTATCATGGCTACTCAATTCAGTGGATAAATGAAGTATTTATGGAACAAAGATACATTTATTCCTCTTAGGGAAAAAGAGACCGAAAATAATGTCCAGTTGGGGAAAGGGTCAAAATTGGATAAACGAGATAGAAAAGCAATAAAAAATAAAGCTGGAAGAAAGGAAAAAAGGAAGTATTGAAATTGTCCTCTCTCTTTTTTTCTCCGTCTAGATGTCCACTCAGATGTTAAGATATCTGACTGAGTAATGGGCAAGGAAGAAGTTGTCAACATGTCAGATGGTTTTTCGCAGAGATCAAGTCGAAAGAACACCAACCTACCCCAAGAGAGTCTGGGTCAGTCAAAGTATCAGTTAATAAGAGAGGGAGTATAAAACTTTCAAGGCGTTTTGAATTTTTTTTATATATTCCAAGAGTTGCAACCATAATTTATAGTCATGTACAAAATTTTGTTTTTTAAATTTTCTGTGGGTGTGAGAATGATTTTTTAAGGAGTTGACGTCTGTAGCAAAACGTTTGTGATATTAAAAGCGAGAAATAAACAGAAGCAAGCTATATTTTTATAGAATGGACTTTTATTAATGATGCATTCAAAAGGATTTGAACAGAAATTAAAAAAAAAAAAAAAAAAAACACTATGTCTGGATAAATGGGATAGAGTTGACGTATGTAAAAGGTATGAATTTGCAAATAGGTCTGCAGAAAATAGCTATTATTATAATGATATTTGTTTCAAATACGATTGTGAGAATTATTCCTTCTTTGCTTAGAGAAATTACGGTCAGGGACGTCTTAAGGCATGGGACAACTGGGCCCTGGCCCAGGGCCTCGCATTTGAGGGGGCCTCGTCTTGTTCAACACTCAGCCTCAATAAGATCATGATCAGAATAATTTTTATCGTCAAATCTTATTCCCGGACATGACTGGATGAAGACAGTTACTTCTGTATTACATATTTCTATTAACAACGTTTGCTCAGAATGAGGGAAAATATTAATTTTATTTCTAAAGCGAAATATGTCCAATCTATTGATAAAAATACTGCAGTGGGAAGGACAGTCACAGACACTCTGTCCAGCGATCTTTTATTTATTTACACACGTGAGTTAAGAATCGCTCATGAATGGACAAGAGATACTCTTAAGCTCCCAACAGAAGTGACAAAAACACATTTCCTATTTTATGACAGGCATCAGGAGTAAAATAAAAAGGTTTGAAAACGACCCTGAAGCAAATCACTCTTTTTCGAAGAAACGAGTGGCCTACAGTTCTAAATCGGCAATTCCTTTCTTTAAATTTAATTTCTCCCAAACAATAAGAGGCAATTATGTTTTTATTTTTGAATTGTATTTCTTTGAGATTTAAGATGATAAACGAATATTTATATCGCATTAAAAAATTAATATAATTTGCAATTGTATTTGCTTTTTTATAGAGAGAGTTATAAAAATAATATCCAAATCAAAAAAATGCTGCTCTTTTATTTTTATTTATTTTTTTTTTTTGTAAATTTTCTCTCTCTTCCTCGGAACAACATGAAATAATCTCTTAACTGTTTGTAAAATTATATATAAATATTTCAATGGACTCTTTAGAACAATTTTATATTGATTAATATGCATAAGCGCACTCCCTTCATTTTGAAAGCATTATGATCTTCTAAAAGAATTTTCGATGTGTATTGTAATTAAAAAAAAATATTTTTATTTGCTTCTACTATGGAAAGCGTTATTTTACTAGTTTGAAATTCAAATGACTGTCCTTTTCTGTTATTATTGAATTCGAAATAAAAAAAAAAGAACATTTATAAAATGAATATATAACATTGCTACAGATTGTAGCAATATTGTATAAATGTAGAAAACAATCATATAACAGGAATCCTAGAGTACGATTTGATACTTAGATAAATAAATGCCTGTTCAATAATTTAATGTCTCAAGAGTAAAAATGGAGAAATTCTCGTCAAACACAGTACAAAATAAAAGTCTTTTAGTGTAAAAACCTCTCACTAGAAATTTTCTATTTGCGTGTGTATTTTTAATCAGATTTTCCGGTAGAAAATTGGAATTTATTACATATACTTTAATTTTATACACCTTTTTGTTTACAAACTAGTTAGATAGTTTTCTCTTTTTTCCCCCCTTGAACAGGACAAAAAACAAAAACAAAAAAAAAAAATGCGAAATGCAACATATAGTTATGTGAATATTATGTGTATAATGGCATAATAATTTTTGAACAATGTATTTATTTATTTATTTTTAGTTGCAAAATATGAATTCTTTTTCGAATAACTGTTCCTCAAACGCGCGTTATTAAAAAAAAAAAAAATCTTAGTTATTTTTAGGATATGAATAAAAGGGGAGCCATCTTTTACCAAATTATTCATAATTTTTCTGTAAATCATCTTGTGCCGGTTTAAAAGTGGATTCTACGCTATAACTGGTCATTTATTTTAAATTCTACTGGTCATTTACTTTTTATAACTGATAATTTTAATTTAAAACTTCATTTGTGCGGAAAATGGGTACTCCAGTTAGTTTTGATATAAAATTTTTAAGGCTCCAGTCGACACGACAACAAGAAATCTCGAGCGTAATGTTAATGCTATGGAGTTTTGTACTTTTCTATTTCAATCTAAGGTATTGCTTTTAATTGCATGGAATGAAATGTATTCGAAAGAGCGAAAAAAAATGTTTCTGTGGTTTTCGAGTTTTTTAAAAAAAATGTGCAAGTTTTTTTTTTAAATATTTTCATGAGCCTGAATTGCTTAATTAATGATGAATTACAGGCAGCGGAAACTCGACCTTCTGCTAAAAAACTAAAAATTAAGATGAATGAATTAGGAACTACTTTTTTAACTATCCTTTGGAATGACATTTCGACACGTACTGACAAAGTAAATCTATTCCACCAGAGTAAAAAACAAAAAGAGACACCGACACAACGTTTGAAAACAGCCATAGCCAGATATTTAAAATAGATATCTTTTTACTAATATCCGACTCTCTGATTTGCAATATACTACAAACGCGAAGTAAAAAAATATGAGGAGCTTTTTGAAATGTTTGGATTTTTTGAAAATATTTCTAATTTGGATGAGACAGAAATTAAAATAACATGCGAAAAAATATCAAAATTTTACGATAAAGACATTAATAGAGAGGAACTGAACTTGGAATGTCAACATTTCAAGTCAAATATGATCATTGATGGCGAAAAACTAAGAAAAAGCAAAGAGAAGAAATGGAAAAAAGAAAGTTTAATAAAAAATATAATTCTACAAATGCAGATATTGTTGTATGAGAGGATTGGAATGGGATGAACATACTCTATAAATGCAAGTATAATGAAAGACTCTTCACAGTGTTTCCCTATATTGAAATAATTATGAAAATTTTCTTATCAATGATGATAACTAACACGAGTGGAGAGCGTTCATTTTCAAAACTCAAACTGGTCAAAAAAGAATTGAGAAATCGTCTGACTCGATCCCGTTTGAATAATTTAAGCTTGAAGAGTATTGAAAATAAAATATTATTAACAATTGATGTTGAAGACCTAATTAAGGAGTTTGCGAATTTAATTTGAAGAAAATAAATATTGACATAAACCTCATTTTACCATAGATTGCTTTTATTGAACTTTACATCTCTATACACTCAATTAGATTAAAGGGTCGCAGGTGGGCCTATTCTTACATAAGGGCCCAGGGCCACAAGAAATCTTAAGACGTCCCTGATTACGGTCGTAATATTTATAACTAGAATGCTAAAAATAATGCATGTTTATTGTTATTACTGAATTTATAAGTATATGTTGCACCTATTTGTAGCTTATCAAGTATTATGTATATATATATATATATATATATATATATATATATGCAGGGTTATCAATTTAAAAGACTGCCTTTTGAATTTTCTTATTACGCTTAAAGTTGAAGGATGTGGCAACTATTCTAACACTGAAATATATTTGTTTTAGTGTAAGAGCCAAGTTACGACACGGTTGAACTTTTACTTCTTTAAAGAGAAAAAAAATGGAGAGCAACAATGTTACATAATCCAGACATAATTTTATTTTAAAAAACAAAATTTAACTCTAGTTTCATACATTGTCATTCCTTACAGCAAATGTTGAAAATGTTCACCACTATTTTGATTGAAAACATGAACACGTCGAACCAAGTTTTTGATATGCTTCGCAGTATTGCTGGCGGAATTGACGAGATTTCTTCAGTTATGATTTGTTATAATTCATCGATATTTGTAGGATTTTTCTGGAAAACCCTATCTTTGAAATGATTCTACAAAAAATTTACCTGCGTGAGGTCTGGTGACTTTGGTGGTCAGAATCCTATTGAAATTAAACGGTCATCAAAAAATTCCTCAAATGCTTTTATTGTTAAATTTGACGTCTGTAGAGTTGAACCGTCTCACTGAAACCAGCAGTAACAGTCTTGTATCTCATATGGAGTAATAAACGTTTGAAATATGTCCAGAAATTCTTCGGAACTCTTTAAAATCAAGGAATTAGTTCATACAGACGGTTTTTATTTTTGCCTTTCATAATCTTACAAAGTGAGCTTTCAAAAAAAGATAATAAAAACGTCGCAATAAGCAGACGATTTACTCAAATCATTTGAGTAGAACCGGATTAAAAATTAGTAAAGATCTTCAAGCCAATTTATGTTTGAAAAGCGAGTATTCGCATTAAGAAAGTGAAAAGAAAATTCCTCTCACATTGAATACATACATATTAAATAAGTAATGATGTTGAATGTCTTGCTACATTTATTCTAGATGTGGATAAAACAAAAAACAAACAGGTACTCTTTTAAACTGATCACCGTGTATATATATATATATATATGTGTGTGTGTGTGTGTCTGTATGCATATATATATATATATATATATATATATATATATATATATTGTAAGAAAAACTAATCATGAGATTTCAGTTCACGGTTTGTCCTAAGACAAAAATACATCGGGTTGTATAACAACAATTTATTTACACTCCTTACTACCGCTCATTTACAACAGCTCCTCTCGGAGATTCGGTCAGGTCCCGTCTGAAGGGATCGTGTGACATCACACTCTCTCCCCTTTACAAAAAGAACGCCCTCTAGAGGCAGGCTTTAAGTAGGGAAGTTAACAATATATATATATGCTCCATTTCTAGCTTTAACGTTTGTATGACCCCTTAAATGAGTTTAGCGCTGAGTTTGTATCTAGAATTTAACATGGAGTCAAATTTTAAGTGGTCGTAACTCAGAATTTTTTTTGCAACCTATATATACTTCATTATTAGCTCTTTGCTTCAAAGAGAGGCTTATTTTTCTTATGATTCCCCCTAAATGATAGTGTAATATGATTGGTTTAAATAAATTAGAATAATTTTGTTCTTATTGTTTGATTACTTTATTTTTGGACCTATTGAAGCTGAGTATAGAAGCTCCTCTAAATTTCTGACTTTTTTTAGTTTCTTACTTAAATCTTCTAGTCTAATGTGAATATTGAAGCATAATAAATTCAGAGTAAAATCCCCAATTATTTCTTGGCACAATTGCACTCGTTCATTAATTAATTGCAGTTTGTTTTTTCATTTGTTGAATAATGAATTTAATACAATAAATTTTAGATTTATGTTTTACCGACAACTGAATTTATTTTTAAAAACTACTTTTAGGGTTTCTATGGTATTGTAATAAGTAGAAAAATCCGTGACTTAAGCAATATCATGAAAATGTGGCTTCTATTAATAGTGTAATGTAGAACATTTGTTATTTACTTGTTAGTATTATATTTTCTACTTCCTGATTGGTTTTGTAGACGTCGAATTATATTTGATAATAACGCTTGAATTCTTACTGTAAATAAAGATAACTTTTTTAAATTCAGTTGATTTCAAACATATATAAGATTTTTATGATGTAAAAACATTCAGAAGTTATAAAACACTTTTAAGAAGACATTCCTTATAAGACACACAACGACTGAAAAACACTTAATTTAATTTTTTTTTATCTCATTTCTTAATATTTCATGCATAACAAGATAACTAAGAAACGAAGATTGCTTTATTAATGTTTTACTAAGGAACAACACGAGAGCATTTGCAAATGGTTCTCGCAATTTTGAACATCGATTAAGTGCGTGAAAAACATCTCTGTGCCCACCTCCCTTTTCAAACTTCCGCTAAAGGATGAATTTGAAACCTTGACAATTTAACGAGCAACAGCCCTGATACACGTCGGGTCTTTAGTAGAATCGTGACTCAAACGTATCTCACGACTATAATTGCTTGGCTACTGCTGCCACAACCATTAAAGGAATTATTAGTTTATTTACTTATTTTATAAGATCGATACGGTAAAACAGAAAAAAATGTAATCTCATTTTCTTAAATACGTTTCATACAAATGCAACGTAAAATGCAAGCAGTTTATTTCAAAGAACGAGAAAACTTCTTTCCAGCAATAAATCTGTTTCACAATTTGTTAATTCGAAATACAATAAAAAAACCCATTTTCACTGTAAATATTTTCAGTAAAACAAACGAGATTTTTTTTTTGCTATTACTCACTAAGTTTTCCCCAACAAAATGAAATAGAACAATTTAAATTTTGGACGAAAGAATTGCCAAAGAAAGATTTCTAATTTCATAACACCTGTGAAAAAAGTAATATTTATGCTTCCCTGAAATTTTCAAGTATTTAATTAGTAACTGATAAATGTGAAGATTTGTCATCGCATTTAAATCTTAATTAAAATTTACAAAACAATCTGTTGCCTTAAAATATTCAGATTAAATACATTTTTAGCACTGTTTTGGATAGGATTTCAAAAGAAAGCACACTTTTTTTTTCTAACAATAGAATTCTTCTTCATAAATCTGTTCCCTTTTCATTTTATAAGCATAACTATAACTGGTGAATAGGTTTACGCTATCTCTTTTTATCATAATTTTTGTTATTCTTTCACAGATTAGTTTTTAAAAAAATGAGAAAATCACGTGACCAAGATTCCAGTTTTTTTAATCATTTTCTCCTCCTCATCTACCATGATTTGCATTTATCATGAACTGGATAAAACATATGATACATATTTGAGGGAATATTTTAGCTATCAAAAGTGTTACTTTTATTTTTATTCCCTTCTTTGGCCTTTAGAATCAGGAAAAGGAAGATGAATGCTTAGAAAATGAAATTCAGGAAAGCCTTTTATGTGTACAGATGAAAAATTTGAGTTCACACACAAGCACACACATTCTAAAGACTTACAATTATGAAAACGGAATTGCTTTTCTGAATGTCTCTTAGAAAAAGGAAAATTAGATATCAAGATGAGATTTTTTTCTCTGCATTTCTTCATTATATAAAGGAGAGGGAAAAGTGAAAAGAGGAATAATTTTTTAAAGTGACATTTTAACTTAAACATCTGTATTTTACAAATAAAAACAACGAAGTAATTCACAATAAAAACGCATTTTCTTTTCTCGCTTCCACATGAAAATCATGATTACAAATAAATGATTGTTTTGAAAATAAAATGTTAGAAATGCTCCATTATATAATCTTTCTCACTGAATTATAGAAAAATATTCGCTTGAATTCACAGCAAACTTAAAAGATAATTATGAGTGTTAAGAATAAAGATAAATCCAGAGAAAAACTATTCTTTAAACTGAACACTCTCTATTACGACTGAATGGTCAAAATGATTACTTTTCGTGCAGAGCAAAATTTAAATTGGAACATACTTTATGAAAGTGTACTCTGAAAAAAAGAATTAATTTAAAGCCATCCCATTAAAGCTGTAAATCTGATTTATTTGTAACATAAGTTCACTTTATTTTTATGAAAAATGAAAGATGTCTTTGCCTCATAAAATAAAAGTTCGTATTTCTTAGCATTCATTTGTAAAAGAAATATTTCTAAAAATGAGAAGAAAAAAAAAACATTTTTAAAATGACATAGAAATTAGTAAAACTGCTTTATTCGTATTTGGGTTTTTTTTTCGGTAGTTTGTGAACTTAATATTTATTGTTTGTTTGAAAATTTGCTTTTATTTCTTCACGTTAGATAAAAATGGGATCTTTTTATTTTTGTGTTTATACGTATTTTACAAGTCTTCATTTCATGTGTTGTCAATTAACTAATAAGGTATAGGTTATTTCTTTTTGTACTTCTTTTCCTAATGAAATTTAAATCCTTTAAATATATTGGAAACTTATGCATACGATATTTGCGCAATGATGAAAATCTAAACTTGAGATTGTCAGTTTGTTGCAAGCTAACATTTAGAAGATATCATACAATTTTTAAGTTTCGCATAAGTAACATATTTATATTTTTAAAAAATCTGATACATTAAATAGTTGTAATATTTTTCAATTTCTGTTCGAAACATTTCAACATGCGCTAACCTTTCTAAAGATTGATTGATCGGTTTTATTAATAATCGCACTAGAAGGTTATTGGAAACGGACCTCGTAATTTTGAACCTCGGTCAAGTGATAAGGACGATACCAGAACTGGCACCTCTCGCTCCCTACATTCACACCCTGCCAACGGGAGGACAGTGAGACCCGACAAATTAACATGCATCAGCCCCAGTTACACAGCGGGACCTTAGTGGTATCAAAGCTGGGACCTACGACTCGAGGAAAACCATCGACCACGAATTCATGATCATGATCACTAAGCTACCACGACCACTCTTTCTAAGGAATTTGCTTTAAAAGTTGTGGCTTAATTAATAGAGACTTTCAAAATAAACATAGTAAAATAAGTTTTATCAATTAATTTACCATATTTTTTATATTTTTTTGAATAATTTATTTAAACTTATGCAATCATATATGCAAGATATCCTGGTATGAAACATTAGATTACTTTCATTTTAAAAGCGATATTGATTGAGAAGATGATTCTCTGAAATTGCCAATAAGGCAACGTATCGAATAAAATAGAATATATCGAATAGAAATTTAATTGTTTGTCATGCGCAATCATATTATATACAGACAACAGATTAAAAGCAAAAGAGTAAATAATTCGTAATTCTTTCTCACCACATTGTTTTGTTATTTACTTTCTCAAAATTTTTTAAAGATATATATTGTTTATTTGGTAAATCACTTTTAAATGTTAAATTAGCAAACAGAGTTAAGTATCCCTTTACAACTAAAACTTCTGTGGTTTTGTTTAGAAATTTTAATTTCATTATTTATGCTAAAAAAATAAAACAAAAATCTTTTTAAATGAATATTTCAAATTTGTTGTGAATGAGATTATGAAATTTTTTTAACAAGTAACAAATAGACTATTGGCAATGAAAATGCATAATTTTGAGCCTAGATCAAGTGACGAGAATGATACCTGAATTAGCCCCCCCCCCCTCTCCAAACTTTCCCACCGTGCCAAAAGGATCTCGAAGAAATTAAACGTACATCAACCACGTTTCACGATGGGTCCTTAGTAAAATTGGAATTCAAGCCAATGACTTGACGGAAGGAATGCCGTCCTCCAGTTTGTGACCGTGACCAATAGGTCGTGACGAATAATTTCGCTATAAAGTTTCTAGCTGATGAGATCATCTTCTCCTTCTTTTGAACAGATTCAACGAAGCAATCCATTGTTTTGATTTTTGTTTGATTTCCGTTTTACAAAAGAGAATCCAAGTACCGTCTACGGGAAAAACTCGAAACAAAATAACCATAACAGAAATAACCATGACATCAATCAATACCATAAACAAAATAACCAAGACATCAATCAAAAACATAAACAAAATAACCATGACATCAATCAAATTTTTACTAGGAAGCAAATGTAGCTATCAAATCAAAACTATCTATGGAACAGTGCTACATTTGACCCAAACATGCAATGTTTCAATGCTTAGAATATTCTTAAACTTTATTTCACAATTTATCGTTGTGTAGAGATATTGTTTGATAGTTGAAATGCATGATATAGGGACTAGAAGTTTAAATTTCAAAGTTCTGTTATAGTAATTTGATTGTGGACCTACGTAACGAACTTCGTCTACGGTAGTGTAGCTAAAAATAAACATACTGATCAATCTATTGATAAACATTGTGCGTGTCAAGATTAAAAGATATGTTGCCAGACCCCGTAACATCTTCTCTTTCCATTTCTGCCTCCCTATCGGTTATGAATCCTTAGTTGGCTATGATCTTCGTTCATACTGGACCGTGCATCTGTTCGTCTCTTGCCCATCTGAAAAATATGAGGTGAATTAAATTTCCCTAAAATGTGATTTCAATTTCCTTCTGAAACAAGAAAATACCTCTCCAGAAACTCATTTTATGAAATAAAGTATATAGTTAGCAATGTTTATTACACACTAAGTGATCTAAAAGGCTTAATGGTTCACAGTGGGACGAGAAGGCATTGAAGACCGACGACCCGGGCGACTTACCATGTGAACGACGTAGGAAAATTTTGGAAAATTTAATTTTTGGTTAGGAAAAGACCGTCGGTTGCGTAGACTTGCAATTGCTGATACCAACGATATTGACAAAAGGTTTGGAGGATTTGGTACGAATTGTGGAAAAACAAGTCATGCATTCTTCATTCGCACATTGCCTCAGCTTATGCTGTATTATCTGTTAAACCGTTCCTCAACAAGCATGAAATTTTTCTGTTGGAACATCCACACAATTCAAATGACCTTATCCTGTGTAATTGCTTCTATTACTTGGATGAAATCAGGTTTGAAAGGATTGAAATTTGAGACAGCTTAAATTACAAAGGAAAACGTGACGGAAAACATGAACATGCTTTCAGAAAATAACTTCCGACAATACTTAGCCCAATGGAAAATTCGCCTAGAGTGTCTCAGAGATTATGAGGATTGTATATTGAAGGACATAATATTATAATTGAGAAGAATGAAGAAGGAAGATGTTATAGCATTAATCATTTTTGTCACACTTTTTTATATCGTGGTTCTGCACAGTGATTCGTTAAGATTCCAGTTTTCCTGAAACTAATTCTTGAGTCAGGTTTATGTGACTTTCCAATTACATTCTGCAATATTTCCAAATAAATTTCAAAAAGAAAAGAGGAAGTACAAAAGTTTACCTTAATTATTTTATATTAATACAAAAAATGATTCTTTTATTTTATTGGATCCGGTTGTCAGCATGCTGTGTAAGCCAATGGCTTGTTGTGCATTAGTCCTGCTTACTGGCTAGTCTTTAATGGCATCAGAACTCGAATTCACATTATGACCAAAATAATGCCTTCAGTGAGCTTGCGGCCAGGATCACTTGACCACAATGGCAGTAAGGAGAAAATGGAAAGAAAAAAAAATGTCTGATAGGTATTCATTACAAGGATTGGTGCTTCTATCATGCATTTTGTACCCATTGTTTTTTGCAACGCCAAAGTATGAGATAAAGTAGCATCCATATTAAGACAAAGGTCATTATCTATATTAGATTATACTCGGCTTGTTCTGGCATACAACAATTATGCACAATTATAGGGAATATCGACGACTTATGCCGGATAGTTTACTAACTAATAACTCGTCGTACTGGCTACAGAATGATAATATGTAACCGTTTATCTTTTCGATATAAGATGATATTAAAAAAATATTTATTTTCTATCTAAATATAATCCTCTATTTATATCGAACTTGGTGAATTTTTACAAAATTCGCCATGAACCGTCAGAAGAAGAAAATTAGCGTGCGTATGGTATTTCGAAAAAAAATTATCCCATCTTTCTAAATCAGCGGTTCTTAATCGGCGGTTCTAGTACCCCAAGAGTTACGAAAGATGCCGTTAGGGAAGTACACGAAAAAAAATGGGTAAGGCAGCCACATGAATAAATTAAAGAACAAAATAACTTTAAAAAGTAAACAAAGCTTTTTTTTTTTAATTAGCAATTGTAAGATTGTATATTCCGAAAGAGGAGAAATTGCTTAGACTTACATTAGATACCACTGAAAAGTATATCTTCAATGGCGGAATAATGAAACTAGAATATATTTGCGCTCATCATGGTGACAAGCACATTGAATTTTCGAAAAACGCTTGTATGTATTTTTTGCCGTTTGTTAGCAGAGAGATAATTGAAAGAGCGTTTTTTTTTCACACTCTTGCACACAAATAAATATAGAAGGAAATGAAACAATTCTATTTTGAGATCAATTTTTAAATTTTGTGATTCAATACATTCCCAAATGTACAATTAACTATTTTTTAATCTTTGTATTAATTTTCTTGTTTGCTTCAAAAATATAAAAAAATAATATGATGAAAAAGTAGATAATTTAACTTAATTTAACATACCCCTTTTATGGAGAGTATTTCGAATATGTAATGTGTGAAACAGATTACGTAATATAAGAGAAGGACAAGGAAGCGCCTAGAGAACTTTTAGTTGTAGGTATCTGGAAAGGAACCGTATGAGGTGGGATAATCAGATTGTTAAGTGTTTGGAACCTCTGCCCTAGATGATGCTTTTTTCTATGATAATTCAATTTCCTAGCTAAATTATCCGCAATGCTGAACAATTCAGCTAGTTTTAAATCAAACTGAAAAAATAATTATAGGAACTGAAGAAGTGTATAAAACAATAGCATTTTGTTTTTATACTTTGACAAAACAAAACAACTCTTACGTACTTTTATAGTTAAGCTGCTAAAAAGCTGTCCTTAATTTTGGCCAGGAAGAAAGCCTAATCCAACAATAAATAATCCCTATAATCTTTGTTGAAAGTGGCAATCATCATTAGTTTAATCCTCAAGATGACATGAGCATGAAATCTAACCATTTTAATCGTTATCGTGTTTCAATGTAAATTAAAGGAATCCTATAAATTAAAGGATATATAATATATGATGAAGACATATATATGGATATGATGATATATATATATATATATATATATATACAGTATATATATTATTATATATACATATAATACATCAATAATCCATATATATATCATCAATCAATATTAATATTACATAATATATAAATATACACATATATATTTATTATAATTTCACATCTATATATATGTCATCATCACAATAATATATATATATATACACACACACACATCATCAATTATTATATATATATATATATATATATATATAATTATCCACACATATATATACATACACACACAACATATATATATACATCACACACACATCACACATCACTCTTGTATTACTATATATATATGTCATCATATCATCAAACCACATTCATATATATATATCTATATTTATAACTAGACTATTTACTTTATAATACAGCTTCTAGATATTCTTCGTAATGATACTTTGAATGTTTGAAAATTAAAACCATTACTGATTAAAGAGACATGCAAGATTGATACAGTAGCACAACATTCTTTTCATCGCTATATTTAACAAAACAAAAACATAAATCAACAAAAAGAAAATATATTCTAGTTTGACTAATCTACTATATTTCAATAACATAAAAAACAATTAAAGAAATCACGAAAATGTAATTGAGCTGTGTCCTGACCCAGATAGTTCCAACTATGACGAGGTATCACACGGCTCAATTATTATTAAAAAGCGCAACTGGCTATATGTGGATAAAATTTATTCTACATATTAATTTGACTTCATATAGGGGTGTATTAAATTATAGATTTAATATTGATTTGTTTCTGTTCAGGAGCGTGATTAAACAAACGGGAATTATGAAATGATAGAACTAAATCTGCAGTATTTCATCAATGACGGTCTTCTAAATGTCAAGAACCGCTGAAAGAAATATATTATTGTAAGTGATATGTACATAGAAGATAATGAACAAACAAACTTATATTTGATCTGTATTATTTTTTAGTAATAATTAAAAATTTACGATATTATGAGTATTGAAACTATTGTTCCCTGAAGGAAACAAACCAAAATTAATAGCGTATATACAACATCTTGGATAATAAAATCAATTCATGTGCAGAATAAATCTATATCCAAATATTTGTTTTTTAGTATAGGTTTAATCTGCTTGCGTGGTACAAATGACGTCCAAGGAAGGTAAAGAAACGCTGGGAGAAGCTTATAACCATGAATAGTCACTATGTAAGCAAAAAGTGATACGAATTCGAATGAAAATGAAGGCTATATCTTCGATTGTTTTTGGATAGCTAACTAAAATTTCCCCATACTCGCTCAATTAATTAGACTACATATTATGTCATTACTCATCACTACTTCGTGAACCATAATATTTGTAATTCCAGAACATTATGCATAAAGGGATCAAATTTATACGCAGAATGATTATCCAAATATTTAAAGTTTGTTTTAATGATAATTAAAATATAACGAAACACTCTATCATTTGCACAATATTCATTTACTTTCTAAAAAATAAAATTATTCTAAATTCGCTGGCTTTATTTTACCATCAGAAGCAACAATTTTAAATATTGTCGAATTCCCTCCTCCGTTCCCTCCATCGTATTCAGAGGATAGACGAAGTAATATTGGTACAAAGATACATCCCTCTCCCATAAGGAAAGAGGTAAAAAATATCGACCAGTTAGGGAAAGGGTCAACAAGGGATAAACAAGATAGACAAGCCATAAAAAAAAAAGAAAGTGGAAGTAGAGGGGGAAAAAATGAGAACGTTGAAATTGTCCTCCTTTTCTCTGCCTATGTGTCCACTCGGAAGCAAAGGTCTCCAACTGGGCAATGGGCAAGGAAGAAGGTGTCAGCATGTCAGACGGTTTTCGCCGAGATCAAGTCGGAAAACTACCAACCTCCCCAAGAGTACCTCGGCCAGTCAAAGTGTCAGATGAGAAGAGAGGAAAAAATAAAACTTTCAGGGCTTTACGGATTTTTTTTTTTTTTTTTTTTTTTTTTTTTTTTTGAAAAGTTCCAACCATAAGGAATCGGCATGTAAGAAGATTTCGATTTTTGATGTTTTCCTTGAGTATGAGAGCGATTTTTTATTTAAAAAAAATGGTGCCTTGTGTAAACAGTTTGTGATGTTTGTCGCAAGAAATAAACAAAAGTGGGCTCGTGTGTTGTAGAAGGGAATTTTGTCTTGGTACATTTTTGAAAGGATTTAAATAGATATTATCTTCAAGAAAGCCTTACCTGAAAGAAAAGTGTAAACGTTACATGCGAATTTATTCTTAGATCTGATTAAAGTTATAAAATAGAGATAATATTTTAAAAAACCTAGTTCCAATCGCAACTATGATTAAAGTTTTGCCTTTAAAAGTTAATAGTGTGGTATTATATCTATTCATAACCCTAAGAAAATAGAATTTTCATGGCTAATTTTGAACTAATAAGCCTTTGCTCTGCTCACTGCATTTCATACAAAATAGGTGTTTTTTTTAATTGCGCATCATTTTAGAAAGATATCTCGAACACGAATAATACTCTGCCAATATTATAAGAAAAGTTTCTAAGCAAATATTTCCGTTTGTAATTTAAATTCGAGCTTAATATTTAATTGAAATAAGTAAAGTCAACACACAATAACGGAAGGTAAATTAAAAACATATATTATTAGATTTCATAGTTATAAGACATTTATAAATATTCAGAATTCACATTAAGTAACAGAAATGATAATAACATTATGGAACATTTGATCAAAAAATTTCAGTTTAAAATTAATTTATAATTAGAGCAAAGAACTTAAAATTGTACTCGCACTGACATTTTATGTGATTTCTAAGGTTTCATCTCTTTTATTTATTATATCATTTTGTAAGAATTTATTGTGCTTCAACTGTTTCTCGTCCTTCAGCTTAGCAAAGTTCATTTCCAGAAACTGGTGATTACAAATAAGTTAAGCATTAAAGTGAGTCATCTTTTATTTAAAATACTATTCCAAAATACAGTTGTGAGAGACGAGCAAACAATTTGAATCTACTTGCTAGTAAGAGTATAATTTGCTCAGCCTCTTAAGCAGCTGATAGTGCCTGATATTGAGATATACACTGTATAACAAAAAAAAAAAAACCCGATGCACCAGAATGAGTTGACCGACTGCACTGAAATTTCGAATGCAAAGACATTTGGACCGAACATGCAAATGATTAAAATTTGGTGTCCAATGAATGAATAAGGGGAGTTATAGCACATTGGAACTATGAACTCAGCACGTGAATATAAGAAGCGATTCTCAATCTGATGGTCAAATTTTTTGTTGCATTGTGATTTAGGATGCCTTTCAACGACTGAAAAAATACCTCGCTGTAGGATTTGAGCTCATTACGAGCAATTATTAGAGTTTGAAAAAGGTCGTGTCATTGGATTGAAAGAGGCAGGTTGGGTTAATCGGAGAATGACTCGTCATATGGGTAGAAGCTATGCGGCGATTAGAAAACGCTGGCAGGAATGGGTGAATAATGGCAAATTTCAACGTCATGATGGTAGCAGTCGTTCTAGGGCCACAGCAGATAGGGAGGACAGATCAGCTGTGACTGCGCCTGATTCAACGTTATCAACAATCGGACGTGCGACCCGCATACGAATGTCCACAATGACCATTCACAGACGGCTGATATACAGAAATCTACGCTCGTACCGACTACTACGACACCTGCCCCTAACGCCTGCAAACTGTCGACACAGAATACAATGGTGCTTGGCTCGATCAGGTTGGAATGATGTTGACTGTGGTCGTATAGTGATTAGCGACGGATCCCGCTTCCAACTGAATCCTGATGATAATCGAAGACGTGTTTGGTGACCCCCACGGCAGCTTGGAAATCCACTCAACAAGGAAATCCATTTTGCTTACTTTCTCTAAAGGAACGAAAAAGTATCCGCCTTGGAAGTGTTGAATCTAGAGATTATACACTAAATTGCAGCAAAGCCTAAGCTACCTTTAGCATATACCTCCAATTTAAAACTTGCCTGTGTACGTCTAACAAACACACCCATCATAAAAATCACAACTTGTGATGTAATAGCTAAAGCGCAAGCGTTAAATGACTCTTTTCTCATCTGGAGAAAGCCATTGATGTCATTTCAAACTATCCAAAACGACACTTAATAACTTAATTTAACAGGTAGGGAATGTGTATCAATAGCACTAATCCTTATAATCTTCACAAAAATATCGTTTCCATAATCTCTTTCGTATCATCACCAAGATATTGGAGTATACAGGGGTTCTCGCTTCAAAATGAGATGAATAAAGTCCTATATATAGCTAACCCGATACAAGAATACTTTTTGGATTTTGTAAAATACTCTGCAAAAGAAAATAGGATGAGTTTCCTCCATATTTATAGAACTAAGTTTAGAATCGCGCCGGTACTCAAGTTCAACTGACATCCTCAGCCACAGAGGAGAAAAATTATCCCCTGAAAATGGCAAAAAAAAACATTTGTTACTGAAAGATATTGGTAAATTTTAGTTGTAACTTACATATTTATTTCTGTATGAGATTCATTTCTTGTAAATAAGAAAATAAACCAGGTTCTAATTCTTTAAACTCCAGTCGGCCATTATTTTGTTTCTGTCTGATAACATTATCAACTGACGATAAAAAGGGGGAAATATATAAATAGAAAGAAAAGAATAAACATAATATTAAATAAATAAACATACGAAACAAAACTTCTTGCATGCTGATTTTGTAGCCACTAGCAAAGATACTATAGCTATTAGAGGACATATGACTTGGAACTATACATTT
Source organism: Nephila pilipes (assembly GCA_019974015.1). Classification (NCBI taxonomy): domain Eukaryota; kingdom Metazoa; phylum Arthropoda; class Arachnida; order Araneae; family Nephilidae; genus Nephila; species Nephila pilipes. The sequence continues at coordinate 38,933 of BMAW01056552.1, forward strand.
CTAAAATCATTGCGTCTCGTATATAAACCCAAAGCGATTTGAGAAAATTCCTTGAAAAGTATTGAAAAGCACATAAAAACATAACGATATCTACAGTACAATACAGTTTTTCGATTCCTCAACCATACTTCAATAAGGTAAGCATACCAGTTCAAAATAACGACTGTCCTGGGAAGCCATGTAAACAATGATAACATTTTCCTCAGGAAAGATAATTCGAAGTATCCCGCTCGGTGCATTGTTGTAACTACTCAACTTCTATTTCACAATAGCAGAATTAACTGTTCATTAACTTTGAAATTATCACTGAAACAGCCAAGTGACTGTACTGCCAGCACTTTCCGTGTTACTCTCAGATACCTTATTATGCATATTAGTATAAAATAGCATAATATTATAGCAATATATTCATATTTTAGTTCATTTTTATAGTATATGTCAAGTACTGTGATAATCTTATCTAAAATGAGTTAAACTTACATATTTAATGCTGTTTCAATATGTCGCAATGTCGTGCATTTATACGTACCAAGAGCTAATGAATTTTTGCTGTACATTAGCCCATTATATAATTCTATTTTTCTTAGGTGTTTTAAGCTTTAGGAAAACAATTTAAAAGCTTCAAAAATCATAATGGATTCAGTGAATGTTAAAATGCACATCCATTACTTAACATGTTGAAAATTTGATTTTATGGATAAAATATCAATATATTATGTTGAGATAAAAGCATTTGTTTATACGAAATAACCTCTCAGAAAACATTATCATGACGATCAAAAAGTAAATAAATTGGTTTCTATAACAACAAAAATGATACAAAGACAACTCTTCAAAAATCACCTAATTTATTTTCCATTTGGTATTAAAAATGACATGGGAAGACACGAATGACTGATCAAGAAAATTTCAAATAGCTATATATATATATATATATATATATATATATATATATAAATAATAGCTTTTATATTTATTCAAAACATCAATCCAAACCACTTATTTTTTTTCTCAGGAAAAGAAAAATAATGAGCTGCAGTTTTATCACGTAAAGCATTATTGGTATGATACAACATGACTTTTTAAGATGCATTATAAATAGATAGCAATTATTTATTTTGAATTTTCTTATATCATTAAGTGAAAAATAAGATTTCATTTAGTTAAGTCTTCCGTGTACTGTCTAGTTTGAATTCGTTAACGTAATGTTAATCACATGGAATTTCTTCTACTGTCATCAAATCTATACCATTTTATTTATTTGAACACGTAAAAAGTGCATTTGAAAGTAAAAGATAATGAAAGTTTCTGCGGAATAGGTTTCTGCTGTCTCACAGATTTTTGAAAATATTTTAGAACATTTATTCAGAACATAAGTAGACCCACAAACCAATAATAAAAATTGTAAATATCGGAGAAAAATTTAATGATGCACAAAACTTCATTATTTTTTACTCTTTTTGATGCATATAAGTACATTCGTATAGATAAAATAGTAAATTTTTGAGGATGTTGGAAGACATTCCGTACGATTAAGATTACATTCCTGAATTCAAAATAGCCAGGAGATGAAAGTCTTGACAGTTGGTGAGTGAGTGACAGTGAGGATATAGAGATCAAGAGCTAAATCTGGTTAAGCTGCACCAAAAATTTGTTTGGATTGTAATCTAGGAAAAAAGAAAATAAAAAAAAAATAATAAAGGATGGTTGACATGAAGAAGGGTCAATTATATGAAATGTATCTCTAAAGTAGCCCAAGTGTGCGTTGACAGTGTTTACCAAAGACGGTAAGCCACACAAGAAAAACCACTCTTTGGTAGAGTGTTTCTTTTTTTTTCAAATTAATGTAACTTTTGACCTATTCAAGGGGTGTTGGCGATGGACTGCATTTTTAAATAATCACAACTATATGACACGAATATCATATTTAGGTCTGTAGCTCTTCTAAAGACTTTCACACTAATTTTTTGTCGGAATTTTAGCTTCAATTGTTTGTGCCAGTATTTAGCTGGGTGAGATATTTTCCAAACTGCGGTCTGTGATAGGTTCAGGACTCGAATTCACCTGAATGGCGTTGATCATAGAGTTCACACCAATAACCACCTTACTTTCGCTACCCAATCGATGTGTGGAAGGATGCATGCAGGGGTGTTTGTTTCGCTTTAAATCTAATTGGGTTTCACCTACTCTACCGTGACAACTATTTACATGTAGTGCAACTCTTAGGATAATTTACTACTTACTTTGATTGTTTCTTTGATCCTGCTTTAATTATTTCTTTCAATGTAGATCAGAGCTAACAAATGATTATAAATTCGGACTAAGAAAAGTCTTCAGGACGTATTCTAGAAATCCATCTAGGTTTCACTATAAACGGATTACAGCACAAATCCAAGGGAATGAAGCAATACATCAGATCTTAAATAAATTTTTTAACATGTTTCAGCTCGGGAAGGATTGCACAAATGCTATTGGGAACAGGTTATGTAATTTAACTACTTTCAAATGATAAAACGAGCTGAAGAAATCTACAATCCCGTATTTCAAACAATGCTTCAGAACAGGAACTTGATGCATATTTCAAGTTATATAAATTGGAACACTAAAATGCTTAACATTTTAGATTTTTTTTTTATTTTGCAGTTAAAACAGGGAGAAACCTTCGTTGACGCTGTATATGTACAATTTATGAGAATTTGATAAATAGAACACGTTCAAAAATCGGATTATTTTATATTAGTAAGCAAATGCTCCACACACGTGCGCCATATAGTAAAATATTTGCATTTTCTTTTAAATCAAAAAATGTTTTTTTAGTACTGCTAGTACATCTTCAACCTCTACTTCATCTATAAGTTTGACGCTTTACATGTTATAAAAAAGGAGGCTATTTACTATGAGTGAGTGTAATTATTTTTTAATAAATATCCACACATATTATATATTGAACAATATTTGTTTAAAAATTGTGAATCATTTATAACATGTGTGTGTGGAATACTTTTTTTACAAACTTCAATGTCATTAAATTTGATTTTTTAATTTTAACTACCTTTAATGTAAATAATTTTGTATTTATAAGAACTGTGTAATTTTTTTAAGTTATAAATGTGGTAGTATTTTTATACGGTGTATTTATTGGTAAGTACATGACTTACAAATATAAGAACAGCTATTGGTTGGTTATTGGTCATATGAGTTCAATTTATGTATATAAATGTAATGAATTCTTCTTATAAACAGATATGTTTACGTGTACCTGAAAGCCAAAGTATGAATTCCATTGATTTTAATTTAATAATGCGAAGATTACTTAAATTTAATTTAAAATAATTTCGTTCTTCCTCCTCGAAGGCATTTCAGTTACCAAATTGTGCATCCTCAGAACCATTTGTTCCACTCTACAAGATTTCGACGGAATCGTAACAAAAGTTAAGAACTAGATAATCTCAGCTCTAGGAAAAAACTTAAACGTTACACATTACACATACACCAAGGCAATAACCTGAATTACTTTAAATTTAGACACTGAAATGTGTCAGAAAGAATTTAATGAATTGGAGCCCTGAATGATATTATGTTGATAATTGTGAATTTCACAAACAGTGATTCATGTAGGAAATAGAGCCATTTAATATTAATGACTTCAATACTGTTTCCATCATAATTTCATAATATACTTTAAACTATAAATCAGGAAAAATGTTGTTCAATTATTGCTATAATGAGATGCACATCAGGAAAAGACTTTCCAACACATTCTCGACTATATTTAAAAAAAGTTTGCTGCACATTTTTATGAATTATCCGAGAATTTTCTGTGTATTATCTCAGATTTTTGTTCAAGGAAAATTAAGTGGATTGTCTTATATATGGATTCAAAAAAAAAAAAAAAATCTTAGGTACTTTCCGTTAGCCGCGCAAGAGATAAATAGCCAATTATAACACGTTTTTATCTCTTTAGATAATGTTCGTATATTATGATAAAACAATTCTAAATGAAATGATTATTCTCTTTTTTTTTTGAAAATGAATAGTTTTAATACTGGAAGTGTTTACATTACTGATTTGTTGTGTCTGATGTTGGGGAAATTTGTGCCCCGCTAACGGAAAAGTACAAAAAAAAATATACTAAAGTTAATGATAGAGCAGCGTAGATAACTCGTACATAAAAATTAACAGTGGATGAGATTAATAATATTTTTAATCTTCTCACTAAACTATTCGGTGCTCTGAATAAAAACTTTATGCAAAAAGGAAGTCGCATGAATACTTTGAAGTCTGTGTCGAAGATCCAAATCATTCATCAAATTCGCTTTCACAAACTGGAATGACCGTTTGAAATGCTTTTTATCCATTCGAGAATTTGTTTCCTTCGTTCTTTTCTTTTTTATTTTGGCGTTCATACAGAATTTGAATTTACGATATGTTTTGAAAAAAAAAATCGTAATCTCAGCTTGTATATAGATCGGCGTATATTTGGAAATACACTTTACTTATTTATTGAAACTGATGCAGAAATCTTTCAGGCAATTGATCCATAAATATTAGTTCCGAATTCGTTTTGCAAGTAGAGAGAAATAAAAAAAAGCGTCAATGTTCAGTAACTTTTAATTATGAATTCTTACAAATAATAATTAAATAAAATTATATATATTTTTAAAATTTTTTAATATAAACTATGATTTAAAAGAAATTAAATCGATATTAATATATATATATATATAACAGGTCAATTGAAAATTCTCTGCCTACCATAGTAAAACACATTTTTTTGGCAAAATTAGTTTTTTTTATTCAACATAATTCCCTTCAAGGGTGACACACTGATTATAGCGACCCTCCAACTTTTCGATACCATTTTTGAAGTACGATTTGTCCTTTGCTTCAAAATAGGCCTCAGTTTTGGTGATCACCTCTTCAAATTTCTTCCCAGCGAGCATTCTTTTGAGATCTGAAAACAGGAAATAGTCGCTGGGGGCCAGATCTGGAGAATACGGTGGATAAGGAAGCGATTCGAAGTCCAATTCATGGATTTTTGCCATCGTTTTCACTGACTTGTGACACAATGCATTGTCTTGGTGAAGCAACACTTTCTTTTTCTTCAAATGCGGCTGTTTTTCGACGATTTCTTCCTTCAAACGGTACAATAAGGCTATGTAATAGTGGCTGTTGATGGTCCTTCCTTTTTCAAGGGAGTCAATGAATATTATTCCATGCGCATCCCAAAATACAGACGCCATAACCTTGCCAGCCGACTATTGCGTTTTCCCACGCTTTTGAGCAGGTTCATCGTGTGCAGTCCACTCCGATGACTGTCGATTGGACTTCGGAGTGAAATGATGGAGCCATGTTTAATCCCTTGTCACATATCGACGCAAAAATACGGGTTTATTACGCTTGATCATCTTCAAACACTGCTCCGAATCATCAACTCGTCGTTGTTTTTGGTCAGAAGTGAGGTCGCGCGGCACCCACTTTGCACAGAGCTTTCTCCTACCCAAATATTCGTGAATGATATGATGTACACGTTCGCTTGATATCTTTAGAGTATCTGCTATTTCATTCAATTTCAATTTACGGTCATTCAAAATCATTTTGTGGATTTTTTTAATGTTTTTGTCGGTAACAACCTCTTTTGGGCGTCCACTGCGTTCACCGTCTTCGGTGCTCATTTCTTCACGTCTAAACTCAGCATACCAATCCTTGATGGTTGATTTTCCTGGGGCAGTGTTTGGAAACTCGGCATCAAGCCAAGTTTTTGCTTCAACTGTATTTTTCCCTTCAAAAAGCAATATTTTATCAACACGCGAAATTTCTTTTTATCCAATTTTTTCCCATTAACAAAAGTTGTTTCATTTAAAATGCTATAATTCACAAACCATTGATCCGACAGCTGTCAAATTTATACACGCATCTTTTGAGGGTTAGGGCTAACTTAAAAACATATGGATTTAATTCTAGTAGTGTCATCTATGTGACAGGCCGGGGACTTTTCAATTGACCTGTTATATATGCAGTTTATAAAACATGCCTTCATATCCTTTTTAGTTGTTGATACACTAATGTATTGTATAGATAATTAAAAGAAATATTTAAATTTATTCAAGCTGTACGAAAAATTTTATAACTACTTCTTCAGATAAGTTATTTAGCAAGGTGCTGAAAACAGATTTTATATGAACTCGCGCTTATTAAAAAGAAAAAAAAACTTATTAAAATAATAAAATATATGTTTTTCAAATTTTTAAATGTAAACAATTCTTTTTAAAGGAATTGAATTAAAACTAAAAAAAAATATATGTATTTTAATAAATTCGTGTATAAAGATTTTTTTAATTGTCAACTGAAAATATTTAAATTTATGTAAGATGTACGGAAAACTGTATAATTATTTCTTTAAACAAGTTATTTAACAGACTGCCAACACGACAGACTACTTAAACTCGCTCTTACTTAACTCTTAACTTGAACTAAGTTCTTAAGTGAAAGCTTTACATAAACAATGTTCATTTTACAGGACATAAATTCGACATACGTTAGTATACCACAGATGGTACTCAATTTACTTCAAATTAAATACCTCATGTAATCTTGGGGATACATGCCGTCGGAAAAGAGTTAAGTATATGTTTAAAAAGGTTATTCATAGACAGCTGTCTAGTAAAAGTATAAATGCATTATTTTTATGTATTAAGATAATTTATTCGAATAATTTCCATTATTTCACTGATATTTAATCATTTTTAAACTCCAATAAGAACACATTTTTTTGTCTGCAGCAATATACCAGGTATTTATCTTAAGCTTGGCCTTTTTATATAAAAGCAAGGCACATTTTTCAATATAAATTTGAAAACATTGTGTTGTGTCCCTTACCCTATGAACAAATTACCTTGATTTTTTGTGTATTGGATGAAAAATAATAATGGGCATTTTTCCATTTCTCTGACGCAAGTAATAAAGTCGCCAAAAATGATACAACTGACGCCAAATGGAAGTTGTGTTTACTATGTGCTGTCTCCAATAAAGTTTGTTTGCTGAGCGAATTAGCGAGCTGAGTTTGTTGGAAAATGTTGCGAAATGGAAAAATACCTAATAATGTAATGGAATTTCATATGCATAGTCACCTTCTGCATGATACATAATTTAAAAAAAATGGTACTTTTCCCTTAAAGGGCCCGTTGGTGATGGTTACTTTTTTTCCCGCCAAACGGGAGTGATGTTAAAGGCAACCACAGTAGTACTGCGTCGGAAAATAGGTGAATTCGCACAAAGCGATTTGACAATTTTTTACGGACCCCTTTAACAGAAATGTACCAAAAAACTTACCAATATTAAACGAATTCATATTTTTTCAGTATTTGTTTCATTAATTTTTTTTCATTGCTATAAAAAAATCTAACGAGTTTTATGCTTTGGGATTGTTTATTGACATCACATTGAGAAACAACACGAATTATTTTGAGCCTCGATCAAGTGTCGAGGGCGACACCTGATGTATCATTTCTCTCTCCAAGCATTCACATCATGCCTACCAAAAGAATGCACCAAAACCTTAAGACTTTCACCATTTTAAAAACGTTTGTTGTAAAAAAAAAAGCCTTTTTTAATCACATATCAAAACCTTTAATAATAAAATAATTTACTTACATTAAGAAGCTTTCGTCAATTGTTTAATTGATTGTGAATTCACGTCACCCTTATAATCAAAAATGTTCGTCAAATATATTTTAAATGCATGAAAATATGTCATTAGGAAATATTAAACATTCGAAATATATATTCAAATAAATTAATGAAATTTGCAAGAAAAGATAATTAAAAAAACATACAACACTTTATTAGCCTACATGATACATATACATTTTGTTTTCCAATTTTAAACAAATAGTTTCAAATTTGTAAATTATCAACGCAATTTAGGATTTCAAGAAAATGGTTGAATTAAGTTTCAACAGATAAGTGCCAAAAATATTTATACAATTTCTAACAGTTTGGCGACGTGGCAGCGAAACTTCTTGTTGATTTTATGTACTTTAAAAGAATGAACGTATATGCAGTACTTCGGTTCCTTTATTACACATATTCTATAACTGAATCTAGATACATCTCATTTTCGTTCATTGCTTTAGGCCATGTAGCGAAAAGGAGAACCATATTATTATCCATACATTAGAACCAGTAATGTAAACAGATTTTAAATAATCTCGGAATTTGCAGCAACGTTAATGATTGCGTAGCACTTGAAATTCCTATGATTAATGAAAATAATCTAATTAATTTGCTTCAGAGTAAAATGAGATATTAAGAATACCCTTTGCCGTCATTAATTAATGAAAATTAAACATTGATAGAAGAGCTGTGTTCTTTTATCCGAGAACTGGGTTGAGTAAATTGAGAATTTCATTCCAACTCGATAAAACTCGAATCATAAATAATACATTTTGTCGACGTATGCAATTATTCTACAACATAATAAATTGTAATGATCTTATTCATGGTATTCATTCATTAAACTGGATTCATGATAGTGCAGATCAAAACACTTTATATTTCGGTATTAATTAGTTTATATAATTATCAGAATTATGCCATAATTATTTATATCATCTAATTATAAATTATGATAGCAAATTAATGTTTTATGCTGTTATAATCAATATTCCTTTGAAGCCCCTATCAAACTCCTATTTTATCCTCACTTAGGTTCAACTGTCATATTCATTAAATAAAAAAAATGATTATTTATTCATCTCTTATTTTTGATAGATTGAGTGCAAAGTATTCTAATATGCCTTATGTTTTCTAATAAACGATTTTAAATTTTTATTGTTATTCTCAATGTAATGTATATCTAGGAAAGAACAAAACTGACGCTTTTTCTCCTTATGCCAGATCTAAAACAACAAATAATTTGTTATTAGTGCGTGTAAATGTCAAGTGGCTTTTTCTTTCAACTTTTTAATGGTTTTCGTAATTGCAGCTTTTGAATGGGCTGTAAGTTTTTTTATATCTATTTTAGTGCGTATAATTTAAAGCATTATACGTACTTACGGATAGATTTTTTTGGTGAAAAATTATTATTTTTGTGTTTACAAAGTATATTTCTAAAATATATAATGAATATAAAGTCATTTTGGTTCTTTTCTGTTATAGCAGCCAACAATAATGAATTGACAAAGAAACAAAATGTGTTGCCAAGGTAGATTGTAAAATCTCACCAACAGCTTACAATCCTAACGAAGCAATACATGTTTTTTTAATAAAAATGTTTTTTGTTCGTTAACGTTCCTAATTTCCCATTTTTTAATCGCTGATCTTTTTTTCTTAAATGCTTTTAACAATCTTTAATATATCAAGTAATAACATATAACATGCCTGATGTTATGCCATATAAGTTTTTCAACAACAAGTCTTTTAGAAAACAAACGAGTTTGTATGTTAACGACGTAGCCATAGAAATGTTTTGGTTGAATTACTTAAAACACATTGTTAGAAATATAACCTATAACATAGAACATGAAGTTATGAAGGTAATTAATATATCCTGATGAAACATATAAGTATTTATTAACATGGCTAACATATTGTTCCTTTGAGAAAATAGCTTCAACCAAAAAGCGCGGATATAAAATATAGGATACCGGTTTTTAGATTTAAAAGAATAACAAAATGCGTTAAGATTATAATTACAATTAATTCACTTAAGGTATATTTACTTTGCTAAGATATATTTAATTGAATATTTTACTGTCATTATTTATTTGAATAATCGTACTTAATGTTATTATCTATTTCAATAATTTATATTCTGCTCTATTTTAATAGTTGTTTCAGTAATTGATTTTTAATACAGAATCGTCTATTTTTATTATTTTTGTTGTTTGCTTTGGCAGTGTTTTGTATTCTTGAATGTTTGGCTTCTGAGAATAAAAATGCATCATGAATTTTAAGAAGGTATTTTTTTTCTTCCTGTGTGTAATTGTTTCTGTAGAGCCAGGGGTTTGGCAGTACATTTGATTTACACTAATTATTATTTATTTTGAATATTTCTACTTTTCGAAAATTTCACAGAAGAGAAAGTGTTAGGATGTGTTGCAATAAAATTTAGCAAAACCAATATATATATTTTTTATTATTTATTCGTATGTCATTTTTTTTTATTTCTTTATTTCATGTTCACCCTTTATAAGCTTGATGAGGACCTTCGCAAAATCTCAATTGAACGTGGATCAGCTATAACCGGAAATATACCATATCAACAAAAATAACTCCTAAAACAATATAAATGTCAAAACATTTGTAGATGTTTTTATTATGTATTTTATGGAGAACTTATGATTTATGGGAGCAAATAGTACATATACTTATTATTTATTCATAGCTCCTGTATTGCATCAAAGTGCTTCGCTAATAAACAATAAACCAAATAAATATTTATCAGGTTTCTCCCCAAATCTATTTTTATACTTTGTTAGTGCTAACGTTTGATTCTACGTTATTTTCAGGTATGTAAACATTCCTGCTATTTAGTGCTCACCAAAGCCAAAACATCTCATCATTTTGATTCAGATAATAAAGTCAAGACTTGAAATCGAACCCCACATTCCGATCGTTGTTATTATTTTCAGTTTCAGAAAAGATATGAAATCAGGTTGCTTGATTAGTTGGTAGCGTTGGATCAAGGGAAATAAAAATGCGTAAAACGGCCTTAATTATCCACTAATCATGTACACCATGCATGTAATTGATACAGTTATAACTGTTTTCTAAAGGAAGGAAGAAGTAAAAAAGATGAATATTGATTGGTATAGAGTAAAGAAATATTGCTGGGGTGTCCAGGAGGGTGATGAAGGATGCATCACTCATATCTACGAAATATAATGATTGAAAAATTCATTAAATATTAACGAAGTACTTAAGAGAAACACAAATATATTAGGCAACTAAACTGTAATTGTTTAATAACATCGCACCGAGAAGCAAAACAAAGCCTATTGGTGATGGTACTCTTAATTGTGAAACGAGAAGGACGATACCTGATTTGGTACCTAACTTCTCCAAACTTGTACACCACAAAAATGGGAGGACTTGGGAACTCCACTATATATAACATGAAATAACCTCTCTACATGTCGGATCCATAGTGGCAGCAAGGCTCGAACCCACGACTGAAAAGAAAGAAACACTGGCCATTAGTCAGCGACCATGACCCCTAGGCTACCGTTGACACTAGGAAATCGGAAAACATTCTCTAAATAAACATGTATACGCAGCAGAATGCCTTCAATACATCAGCGCACAAAATACTCTACAACAGTTACTTTTATTAATTTTCTCTCAAATGACAATGTATTATATATGACTTTTACATAGTTTATAAGACTTTAATTAAAAACAGTTAAGAGTACCCGTAATAAATATTTAGAAATTATAAATATCTTAAAATGATAAAATAAAACTCAGATAGAAAAAAATAATAATAAACCAATTTCATAGAGGTTTCACTTCCTACATATTTAACTTAGTAGAATGTTTTCCTTCTACTGTTTAAAACTAAGGAAAAATAAATAATAATCCAAGGAGTATTGATTAAATACTCTATCAGAAAAAGAAATTATTTAAAATAATTTTCTCTTCGAAATACTTTAATCAGTTTGGGTTCACAGAAATACTTGGTGTCTCTATTCCGCTTTTAGCGCTTTATTTAGTTACTACTTGCAAAAAGCATTTCTCAGAAAATAAAAATATCTTACTTTTCAGAAAACAACATGAATATATAACTTTAAGACTAGCTTTACACAATTTTATATTGCTATCGAAGGAAATAAAAAGCAAATTTGTGATTACAAAGCTACTTTTTTAATTAGTTGCTCGATTACCCGTCATTCCATGCTGATGTGTGTGTGTGTGTGTGAGTAAACATTTCCCATCATTCATCACTGTCAAGCTGAAGGAGTATCGACAGCTGCCTTTTTTCACTCTTTTTTATTTTCGCGTCATCTTCATGAAGTTGCAATATATACCCATAAGTGTGTGTTGGTTCCTGTCACTATTTATCGCTCCTTCCCCATTTTCTAAGCATTAAGATGTTTACATACTTTCTATTGAGCAATGGGATCATTTTCGCTATCCAAATTTGGTTTTGCATCACGTAAAATATAACTTCTAGGGAACACATACTGGTGTGAATCAATTTTATTTTCTTCAGGTGTAAGTTATTTATTTTCTCGTATATTAAATCATATCTTTTTTACTCTTTCGTAGGGAACTAAGAATCAATTTCATTTCTTTTTATCCATACAACTAATCGACACTTCTAGAACATTTTATTCCGCCTGTTAAAACGTTATTTCTTTCTTTAACTAAGGGTTTGCTTTGTCTTATGAAGAGTGTATCAAAGATTTAAAAACCTTATATTTTGAATCTTTTTATTCAGGCCTCATATTAACGTGTTAAGCATTTTTAATGTTTCGTATTGACTATAATTTTTTCTCTTGTTAATTAACAATTTTAATGTTTTTTGGGGGATCTTGTTATTATCGGAAACTAAGCTGAAATTTGTATCGTCAGAAATACAGTTAATCGAATCGTACGAAAAACTATTCATTTGTTACATTTTAATTAGTTATTCACTTAACCGAAATGAATTTGATTTGGTTTTATTAACGTTGCACTAGAAGCTAAAAGAGGACTACTGGTGACGAACTCCATAATTCCGAACCTCGGGCAAGTGACGAGTACGACAGCTCAGCTGGCATCTCTCTCTCCTAACTTTAACACCACGTCAACGGGAAAACTTGGGGCATACAGATTTTACGAACTTCAACACCGGCCACACCACGGAATTTTTAGTGGCATCAAAGATCGAACACCCTACTCCAGGGGTCAACAACATGCGGCTCGCGAGCCGCATGTGGCTCTTTTGATATATAGTTGCGATCCTCCAGTTCCATACGAAAAAATTAATAATTTACTATCAAAACCCTCAAAAAATAAGAAAAAAATATTTTTAAGTACCTAAATTCTCAATAGCTTCTAATTTCATAATCGTTAATTAAAAATCACAACGCTTAACATGACCGCACTGAGATAAATTTGAATTATTGTTTCGCTCTTAGAGATGAGACTCCGTGACCGTGTTTATCTTTCAGCTAATTGCATTCCATTTCCATCTCACTCAAACAGCCTCCGTCTAAAGTCTAGACGCGTTGTCTGTCATTCATCCTCGGATAGCGAATCGAAGTTACATTGCATGAGTGTTAATTTAATCACTTGCGTTTTTTGCGTGTCTATTCGCTTGTTGTTTCAAGAATACAATTTAGAAGCGAATTATCTTCTCAAAGGTATGTAAGCGTATAATATAATAAAATCAGTAACAGAATTGAATTACATATCTATAAAAAATGGAAAATAAATTGTTTGCCGTTTTAAATAGCTAAATAAAATTTAAAAAAAATCATTTTTTTTTAATTCTGCCACCAAAATGGAATCAGCATGGATCTGGTAAAGAAAAAGAGAAAAATTGAAGAAAAAGAACCGAGAATGGAATCACGATTCAACGGAGTCGTTTGTCGTTTGCATTCGTACGGATCACAAATGACCTTCCAACTTGTTTAATTAGCAACTCGCACACAATAAGAAGTCAAATTTGGAGAGACATTTCACTACAAAACATACCCAGTTTGGTGGTAAATATCCAACCTCTAATTTACGAAAAAAAGCTGTTGAGGAGTTTAAAAAAAAAAAAAAAAAACAGTCAAGTTCCATGCTAAGTAATTAAGCATAATCTTCCAAAAATGTAAATCGGGCAAGCTTTTCAGTATCGTCAGAAATTGCAAAAAACAAAAACATTCACAGATAGTGAGTACATCAAAGATTGTTCTATACGTACATCTGAAGAACCGTCTCGTGATTCTAAAAGCAAAACTGAAATCATAAAAAAAATCAAAGATTTGCCATTATCTGCTAAAACAGTACAAGATAGAACTGCTAAAATGTCTTCAAATGTAACACTTATGCAAGTGGAAGACATTCAACTGGCATTTACCTTACCCCTTGCAATAAATGAGACTTGCGTTATAAAAAACATGGCACAAGTTACCCTTTTCGTTAGGTATATGTCGTCCCAATGTCCAAAAGCAGAACTGCTAGGATTGCGACCGCTCTAAGGTTAAACTCGTGGAGAAGATATAGCAAATGCTGTGCAAGAATTCCTGGAAGACAATGGGATCGATATAAATAAAATCATTTTTATAGCAATTGATGGGGCCAGAAGTATGGCTGGAATATATAGAAGGGTAACATAAATTCTTCAGAAAAAACAAATCAGGAAATTCTAACATTTTACTGCATAATTCATCAAGAAATGCATCGTGCCCAAGAATTTTCGGCCGAAATAGTTGAGGTCATGAACTTGGTAATTAAGATTATTAATCGCATTTTGGTAAAATCACTCTAGCATTGACCTTTAAAAATTTCCTTGAAGAAATAGATAGCCAGTTTTCTGACCAACTTCTGCACAATAAAGTGCGATGGCTTTCCAGAGGTAACGTATTGCAAAGTTTTGCTTTGTGCTTGAGAGAAATAAAATTTTCCTCAATAAAAAAAGCATTGAACATCCCAAATTGGAGGAAGACAAAAGGCTGCTAAAATTCAACTTCATAGTAGATACCACAATGAAACTAAATGAGCTAAATCTGAAACTGCAAGGACAGGGCAACCCAGCCTATGCCTTCTTGAAGAAGTAGTGTTTCTGAAAAAAATTACTTCTTTTGGTTAAAGACATGTAGAGCGGAAAATTACTTCATTTTAAAAATCTGAAGCAATATCGCGATGAGACCAATACAACTATTGACACAAATTACTTCAGTATAGCTTTAAAAATGTGAAGTATGGATTCGCTGAGAGATTGGAGCGATTGAAAACAAACAAAAGCACTCTCGCTTTCATAGTAAATCCTCTCAACATAAATACAAAGGAGGTCAACATTGAGCCATTTGGAATTGATGCTAAATTGCTTCATATACAATTGCTGGATTTGAAAACCAAAGACTTGTGGAGTGGCAAATTCACAGAATTCAAGAGCCATTTAGAAGAGTTGGAGGTCCAAAAATGCATACATATGGTGCAGCACAAACTCACAGCTCTACAAGAAATCCCGCAAGATGAAGCCCTCATATTCGGCGCATGGAATAGTCTTCCAGAATACTACAGTGAGGTGAAGTTTGCTTATGGAGCGCTGACGATCTTCAGGTCGACATATTCGTGTGAGCAAGCGTTCTCTTGCATGAATATAATAAAAAAAGTAAAGTTAGAAGTCAACTAACAAATAAAAATCTAGAGTCGTGCTTGCAACTTAAGACAACAAGTTATAAGCCAGATTTAATCAAACTTTCAAAAAGCTTGCAAAGTCAATGCTTTTATTGATATAACTATTCTATATTTATGTTTTTATATGAATAAATATTATTCTGCATGAAAATTAAATATATATATATATATATATATATATATAAGGCATATTAAATCGAAAGTTTTTAGTGGCTGTATAAAAATTAGGAAATTTTGTTAATTGTAAATTTTGATTCTTCCGTTTGAATAGGTTGCCGACCCCTCCCCTTCTCGACAAAAACCGCCGGCCAAGAGTCCACGACCTTGACCACTAGTCTACCGCGGTCACCAGTCTAATTATACTCTGGCTTCCCTTTCGTAGAAATAATTGAGCCTGCCCAATATCATGTGCGTTATTTTGTTCATGCATAGTTTTTCCTTCTCACAACTATTTCGGTTTAGACAAACACACATACGCACGCATGCATTTGAAATTAAAACAATATTTCACTGATGTGGCTAAGTAAATGAAATAAATTAAAATATAAAAGAAAAGAAAAATAAAGTTTAAGAAGATTTTTTTTTTTAAAATTACAAAGAAATCTCACATATTTTTTTTAAGATTATTGAAAAAACAAAAGAAAATGTAAATTTCTTTTAATTAAAAAAATTTCACCACAAAACAAAAAGAAAAAAAAATCACTGAAAGAATGCCAGATAAAAATGGTAAGAAGATAAGAAATATGAAAACATACGAACCAAGACATGAAAACAATGAGAACGAAGGAATGAACGAAACAGGAAAAAGAAAATGAAATATAATTAGAAATTCACAACCTAATTTACGACAGATTAGCAGGTTAAATTTATGTTACAAGCCGAATTTTTCGAACAGAAAAATGTTCTCTAAAAATGGTTATTCCAAATATGGAAACAAAACAAACTGCTAAAAGAGCACACTGCGATAGAAGAAAGCAAGAGAAAAACATATATATACAAAGAGATATACCCAAATATTAATCAATGAAAAAAAATCAATCCAAAAATTAATCAAGCCTTAAAAACCTTACTTGAGACAAATACCTTTCAACAAGAAAATATAAATCTAACGTTAAAATAGCAAGGTTTTCTCGCCTTGTTAGAACCAGAAATGTTTCAATACCATCTATCTGAGAGAAAGAGTACTAATGCAAATCAATTCTTCAGACTTCATAAAATAATAGCAGAATCAAAAAAAAGAGAAAAAGAAATTTAAAAATACAAAATACGAAAAATGAATAATTCGTATTTAAAAACACAAAATTAAAAAAAATACAAAATACTAAAAAAAAAAAATAGTTCACATTTAAAAACAATTATATGAATACAAAATTAAATTTTCTAAAAAAAAAAAAACAATTTAAGGAAAGTTTTTTCAAACTAAACTAATTATAATTAAAATTTAAATTATTATAAGAAAAGAAAATTCTATTTATTACATTTTAAATTACTCTTAACAAAATTCGAAAGAAGTTTTGCTTCCAAACAAGTTTCTGAAGACTTATCCATGTTAATGTAAATATCCTGTGCTTTAGTCACAAGTTTCGTCTCAGGGGCGTACCTTCTTTAGTTTGGTACGAGTACATTGACCCCGAGGCTCCCTTGAGGTTCTTTTATTTCTAATGATGTTTGCTGTCTTCGTTAAACACGGCTGTAATTCACTCTAGATACACCAGTCAATTTTCTTTTTTTTTTCGTCACTCTTTCTTGTCTGTCATTTATAGCTTTCTTTCCTCTTTTTTCAAACATCCAGATCACATTTACACCTTGTTTGGCGCAGCATGTCATACCCGATTAGTGAAGCTGCAGCCATTAAGCTCCACCATCACTGATTTAATGACTTTGTCACAAATCTAATACTACGCAATATTTGGTTATAAATTATATTTCTAAAAATATTGAGACTTTACCATTATATCTGTAAAAAAGATATTTCGAGTAAATAACGCCCATGCATGGTTTGGGTTAGGCCCAGATACTACTTCAAAACCGAAAATAGAACAATATAAAACTTTGTGCTTTTCAAATATATCTTGAAATATTTATAATAGAATTATCGAGAAATTATTCGTTTATAGAAATTTTATTCCGTAATTGAACTCGGAACAGTATTAAAAAGAAAGAAAAAAAAAGAACTCACGCATTCAAAAGCAAATTATGAAGTGTTTTGTAAAATTACTATGTCTCTCACATTTTTGAAAATATTACATTCTTTTTAAGTAACCACAAACCCAGAAAAAAAATTAAATTACTGAGATTTTTTTTTTAAGAATCGTGGAAAAATAGAAATCTTATATACAAACTTTCATATTTCCCTCCCTTTCTCCCTTGTTGCTCGATTTCATAACATAAAATTAAATACAATAATTGAAATTTCAGGAGTGAAGTAGGAAATCCATTGATTTAATAGTACACTGATGATTTGAAATTGGTTAGTGTTGTTTGAATAATTTATTGTTCTTTTGATCTAATGGGTGATTTAATTTTCAATGTACAAAGTTAAGATTCATTTTTCCTGTAAACTATGATGTGATCTTTATATTTATGTAATAATATGTTAAGCTTATGCGAATATGTTAAATTGTACTCTTTTTTTTAATTCTTCAATAAAACAATGGATTCAACCAATCTCAAATCACTGCTTCGTTGTTGTTACTCCAAAATATGTCAACTTAAGAGGTAATTTTTATTCTTATTTTATATTTCAGAAATATTCCACCTATATAAGAATCTATACAGAAATATCAGGGGTCTTTCTTAAGTGCCTTACAAATTTATGGTAAATAATTCAACAAAATCAAACGATATGCTTGCAATAAATAATAAGTTAATTAAAATCACTGTTAGAAATATGCCTCATGATTCTAATCATTCTTATAAAAATCCTAATAAAAAAGGGATTCTAAGTTTGCTACATAAAAATACTCCTATAGGAAATTGTTTAACGTTTCTTTTGTTATGAAAGAACTTGAAATTTTTACAGAATTATATTTGTTGCATTTTTAATCAAGCGCTATTACGGTATTAATTTTTTTCGCTACATAACGCATTTATTTAAGAGATTAAGTTAATTAATTAAAAGATGTATATTGCTGGAGTTACGCTATTGGTTTTGAATTGCATTAAGTAAAAACCTATATATTCTTCCTAGGATAAAATTCAAAGCAATTTTTTTTCCTTTTGTTTAGTCTTTAGTTATGTACATTAATGTATTGTTTCGAAGAATAGAAAAAATTCTAAACAATTACTCTAAATTAATTAAAATAGTTTTGTTTATATGCTAATTCTGAATCAGCAATGCTGTTTCTCGGCGAATTTATTTGTTTATTTTGCAGTACTCTTTAACTTATTAAAAGCTAATAATTTGATACTCTAACAGTTAATGATCAGACCATTAAATTAATTCATGCACAACATGTTTATCTTCATTAGCGCATTTCCCCCAATGCATAAATTCATTAGTTAAAATTCAAAAATTTGATACACTATTAATTTTCGTGAATAAAAATAATATTTCTTGTTATTTAGTTTAACTAAGACATCCGCTAAGGATTTTTTTTTCGATCGCGTGAAATGTATCTATTATTCCTTTTTTAACACAATTAAATCTAACCCATCAAAATATTTTCATCAAAACAGTATGTTTTTCCCATTAGTTCCATAGTTTTATTCATAAATGAATTAATTCGTGTCTAACAATTTGATACACTGTTTTTTGTGAACAAGAGTATTCTTTATTTCAAATGAAACATCTACTAATGTGTTTATTCATTTATTGAAATGTAGCGTTCATTCTTTACACACTCAAACTTAACCTCTCAAAATATTTTCATCCAAACAATTTCAGCAATCCAAACGCAAATCTCAGCCAATAACTCTTCAAACCATTTCCTTATCAAGAATCATATCTCATGTCGTCTCACACGAAAAATATTTCTAACCACGCAAGAGTTTCACTCCCGCTTCAATGAAGTCGTAGCATCGACCTCTAGGGAAATGGTTTTTGGTTTTTAGAAGAAGACATGGATGACAGAGTCGGCAAAGCAGTCAGCTTCCCTCTTGCAACGCCTCATAGATGGCTAATGGGGGTTTTTTGCCGCTCCCTCGCTTCTACGTATGTATTGGAGCGTACAGAAACCTCCCCAAGAGCCTGGAAAAGGCAAAGACATAGATATATCATGTGGCAGTTCGTTAATGGGGTTGTGGGGTGCATAGGTTTTAACATGCAGAGTGGTGATGAAATAAATGCGGGATGGGGAAAGGTGCTTTCGTCATAGAAGGATTTAGGTACAAAGGAGGAAAATGTATGTTGAATTGATTCAGTGAATTTAAATCGCCGGGAGTTTCCTTTTGAGTTCTTTTTTTAATTTTTTTTTAAATTTGTAATTTAAACAGGAAATCAGATAATATAACACTTGTAATAAATTTTGTTATTCGTGTTTGAGAAATCGATCGCCCTGTTAACATTTAGTGTAACTTTTAAATAATTATTTCATTTGAACTAATAAGAGTTTAACAAATCTCTAAAAATTACATTTATTCGAACATATATTTAGGAAAGAAATAACTGCTTCTATATTCATCGCCGGTAATTCAGGAAGGTAATACAAATATTTAGGTTAGAAAATTTATTAATTGTTGAAACACACACAATAAATCAAAGGTGAAAAAAGAGACTACTTCAAGTTGCAAGTTCTGATTAATGTTACATAATTACATATACGCATCTACTACACAAAAAAGAATTTCTCTACGCTTCTAAGAAAAACATATGATAATATATCATTTTAGTTAGAAATATTTTCCAAAGGAAAAAAAAATCTAAAAATAAGCAAAGATAACAATATACGTACAACAAAGGTTGAATGTTGCATATTTAATTCTACATTAAACATTTTTCGATACTTTGAAACTTTAAATAGCGTTTTAAAGCATCTTCTGTTCATTATTTGTACTCAATCTAAATAAATGTGAACTTTATTTAATCATATAAATTGGTCATAAAATCGTAAGGTTTTGAGGACATACGAGGAGGAAATGTATATTTTTAACCATTACGACAAAGTCATCTATATATCCGAATCAAACTTGTTTTGCGAATTAATTAGTACTTGCATATATAATGTGCAAAACTGCAGCTATTCATGCTAATTTGCTTGGTTTCTGGAAGCGCTGGATTGAAGTAATACGCAGTGTGGGGAAGATGGATTTCAATCTGTTGAGTAATAAAATGACGGCCTGCGAAGGATCAAGAAACAGTAGAAGAAACATTACTTTGGATGGTGATTGCTTATAGAATTACTAAGAATAATAAATGAAATCTAAGTTCCTATCGCACAAGATATTTTTAGTAGTAATTAAAGCTTCACGATACCTTGCGAAAAAAGTTAAAAGTTTTTAGTCCTGCAGATTACTCCAGTCCATCATTTCCTGAAAAAAACAACAACTTAGTAATATTTGTATTTGCAATATTATGCTGCGTTCACGCATCAATTCATGTACAGCAACATTTTTTACCAAGATATCTTGGATTTTTTAGTAATAATTAAACCTTTATGATATGTGTCTCCTGGTATTAGTTTAGGTATGAATATAGTTTTCGAAAGAATTCAAAAACTCGAAGATGCCACTAAAACAGAATGCTTTATAAATATTCCATAGAAGTTTGAAAATATTCTAAGATATGTAAAAATATACAACACACACACATTCACCTTAATGAGTTCCGTATGTGTTTATAGATTATTTAAAAATATATCTATAATGGTTTATTTATCCGGCACAATTTAAAAGCAGTATGCATATGCATTAAATGTACAGAGCTTCAAGCATTTATTTCGCTAGTTTATTAATCTGTAAATGAAATACATACGATAAACTGCCATTTTACTGTAAAAAAATTCCATTAATAGGGGTAGTAGCAGAGAAAATTCTAAAATCTGTAATTTCGGATGAAACTCATGAAAATCAGTGTTTTTAAAATCTGAATATATTAACATTACGCAATGCTTTTTGAAATAATATTAATTTTTTAAAATGTTTCGATATATATATAATAATGAAAAAATTAGATACATTTTTTGATGTTTTAATCAGTAATTTAATTTTGTTTGGTATATTTAAAAATATATTTAATTAATATTAATAATTTATATTTTTTAAAAATGCATTGCATCTTGTGATGAACAAAATAATATTTTCATAGAGAATATTATAGAGATATTGACTCATGGGTGTTTGTCTGTATTATTTACAAAGAAAAAAAGGCTGTGAATCTTTTAGAGTATTTTTTCTAAAATGTTCATTCCTTTATTATGGTTTAAACCTTAAGTAAAATAGCATAATACTTTAGAAAACATCATGTATGATTTTTCATTATGCAATAAAAAATATTTTAAAAACTTTATAGCTTTAAGGTAATTTTGAATCATCAAGAGCATTCTGAATAAAAAAATATTAAGTTTGAGAAAAATGAATGTAATCAAAAAGAAAAAAATATATATTAGAAATGTAACAAGTCTCTTAACAACAAAAAAGACACTAGACGTCTAAAAAATTGTTTGATTTTCATTATATGTTGTTAATAGTAAATAACTACTCAGAATTTTAATTAAAAAAGGATTTGCATAAATGTAGCTTTTTTTTAAATGATTTGTGTACTTTCAAATCTCATAACCGTGCCATCAAGAATTCTCAAATTGAATATTTATAGATCAACAACAAAATAAGCCTTCGAGTTAATCGTATTTTTTACATATTTACAATTAAAATTATTACTTTTTAACATTTTTGCTACTAAATTATTTTGTGATATTTTCTGCAAAACATATTTTTGAAAAGATGGGACAAAATAATATAAAAAAATTCCCCGAACTACAAATAAAGACAAACCTTTAGCTATAATAATACCAAAATAAAATAATTAATATAAAGCATGTTGAATCTGTGGAAAATACCTAGTATAATCATTGATAAAAAATACTCACGTAGATACACACACACATATATATATTTATAATATTATAACAAACTTGTGATGACGTTCCATACAAAATTACAGGAAGAAGAAGGAAGGCTATTTACAGAGATTTAATCGAATGTTAAGGGAAGTTTAAGCAATAACACCTTAACCTTGGCAACGAATTTGGTTATCACTTTAACGATTTGGTGAGAAACCTTATGGTTTTGGCAATAAAATATTTCGAGAAAATGACGGAATCTTGTCGATATCTAGTTTGGAGCGAAAATTATGCAATTTTTTTTTGAATTTTCTCTAAGATCTGACCGGAACAGCTATAAATACGGAGAAATGTGTAGCCGAAGATAATCTGTTGGGAATTGGACGATGAAAAGTAGCCAGAAACATTCCGGGATGTATTCTGTAGCTTTCAGGACTGCCGTAAACTATCGATGTATGAGAAATTTATTACCTTGGAGATTTGTCCGTAGAGTGAATTAGTATACTGGGGAGCATAATGTTTTTGAAAATTCTGTTGCTGTTACAATAAGTGTTGTTTTGTATCTGTGTTGCTGATCTGTGCAAACGCTGTCTTTCTTCCTGTTGTATCGCTAATCTGCATAAGTACTATATTTCTTGATTGTGCTGTTAATCTGTGCTTTTACCTGTGTTCGTCTTGTCCTGGTTCTTTGTGAATAAATCGTCCTTTGCCATTATTTTTGTATTGGAATTTATTTTACTCTTAAATCCGTACTAGTTCGAGATTTTTGCAAAAATATATATGTGTAAATGTGCGAAAATATATACATATTTTTATTTGGAAAGAATTATTTTTGTACTATTTTTTATTTTTATTTTCGAAAGAGTGTTACACATATAATATATTTTAAAAATTGTATAACTTTGTATTTGTCGATATAGCCAGTGCATCATATATTTGTAAGTTATCCGAATCAAGTTTCAAAATTTTGCAACAATAAAAAAAATATAGAACAGGTATTAGGAAAATCTATTAAGATTAAAAACCTCAACAAATCTGGTAGAATTAAATTTGTGAAGTTACTTAGGTTTAAAAGTGCTCAGAGGGAAGAATAATATGAATAATTTCACCACAAATTAAAATGATGAAGCCTGCTAAATATTGGGAAAATCAACCCCTCTGAAACTTACCTTCTGCAGGAAAATACAGCCATCAAGATCACGAGGGATCTACGGATGTTTTTCTTTCCCATGGAGCTTAGTATATTTGATAAACTGGCATGACGCTCACACGGGATATCCAAGCAATCCTTTTCTATTCTTGGCCTTTCTTCTAATAAACCACGAAGTTCGAATGTATTAGGAAATAATACGTTGGACAACAAATTGCTTGGTTTGGGGCTCAACTAATGAGATGTTTGTTTCGGAACATTTTTTATTAAACGTAGCATTTCTTTTTTTACTGTGGACATAATATTGCATATTTTTTCCTTAATTTATTTTACATTCATCGATTAAAACTATTATATTTATTTAATTTATATTACGAATAATTAAAACACTCTGTGTGTGTGGATAATTTTAAAATGCTTTAATTTCAAGTTTAAGGCTGTCGAGTTAATATGGAATTACACGGTACTATTATTAGTGATTGTCTTAGATATTCATGTAATTCACAATCAAATTATGAAAATGATATAAAAAATAACTGAATTGTAATCAATTTTTTAAAAAAAGTTCTTCATGGCTTTATATATATATATATATATATATATATATATATATATATGAATGTTATTGTTTAATAAATGGCAGATATGTAAAATGAATGGAGGATTATTAAATGGATGAATTAGCTGAAAAAGAATGCTGAAATCAGTGGCAAATTAGGCATTACTTGGTGCAATTATAACACGATGAACTACTCTTAAAATCCGTTAACTATAACAGTAGGCTAAAATTTAACCAAACATGCACCCATGTAAGAAACGTTTGACGATATTTTTATGGGTTGGAACGAATGGTTGAAGGGATTTTAACATATTTGACAGGTAAGAAATCAAGATTTTTTTAAAAAAATTATTGCAAATGAATGTAATTCTAGGTAGATTTTGAGACCAAATGTGATTGTTAAACCATTGTCTTAACTACTAAGTTATTCGAATTACAATAAAATTAGATTATTAAAAATATACAAAAACATAGCAGAGCCTTAAAGTTATTAATGAGGTTTAATTAATGTTAATAGTAATTATATATTGATTAATATTAACTATAATACCAATTAGTTAATGATTAATTTATTAATATTAATTAAGATGCTGTTTAGATATTATTGGAGAACGTTTGATTGGATACGCTATTTTTTTGAGGATTTGTAGAAATTCAAACTATTTTTTGAACATTTAAAATTGAAAAATAAAATTGCAGACTTAACAATTGATAAATCTATATCTAAACTACAAGACTGTAAAAAATGTGGCAAAAGCGAGGTAATTGAAAATGCATAAAATCATTATAAGATCTCAAATGATGATTAATTGAAAGTATTTGTTAAATTACATTTTTTTTTATTTTGAGGATTTTTTTACACTTAAAACCA
Organism: Nephila pilipes; assembly: GCA_019974015.1. Taxonomy (NCBI): domain Eukaryota; kingdom Metazoa; phylum Arthropoda; class Arachnida; order Araneae; family Nephilidae; genus Nephila; species Nephila pilipes. The sequence continues at coordinate 63,847 of BMAW01056552.1, forward strand.
ATGTCGAAAATAAATATTTAAGAATGATTAACGGTAAAATATTTTTGTTATATACTGAAGTTATTTAACATTTATTTATAAATAAAATTCTGTTGTCTTCTTTTCATTAGAAAACACTGACTGTACTATTCCCCAAAAAGTCCCAATTATTATTTTTAATAACTGCTAGAAATATATGAATTACTAAAATAAGTGAAAATTAATATAGGAAGAGAACTTATTTTTAATAATTTTCCCAACAAATTCCAAAACATTCTACTCTGTTTTTTATTGAAATATTTTTTCTACTTTTACATGATTTATTTACGAAAATATATTTTTAAATTTATTCATTTTATAGAATATTTATAAAATGAAAAGATGAGCTTGAACATCAACAGGAACAAGAATGATCACCAATAATTTATAGCTTGCTTTTTAAGTCTATAGTTTGCATATGGAATTCCAGTTTTGTCATTTCATATGTATATTTAACATATTATATATGTGTGTGTATTTATATATATGTATGTGAATTGTTGTATGATTTATTACATATGTATATATCATTTCATATGTTCTTTATGTTTCGTTTATCAAAAATATCAATACATGAGCAAGATATACAATTTTGTGAATCATCAAACTTATCATAATACTTTTAGGCAGTATATTATAGCCAAAATTATTCCAGCCAAACTCAAGCTAGTGATAAAAAAAACTCTGATGATCACTCATTCCATCAAATAAATACGTGCAATAGTCGCTGAAGGAAGAAATTGGAAATGAGGAAGAAAAAAAAAAGGAAAAAAATGCCGACAAATAAATATCTGAAGTGTTTTGCTTCTGGAAAAAAATATGGATCATTCCACAGAAGCAGAGTTGTATACATGGATAAACACAGCTTCTCTCTTTGACAGAGAAAGATGAAGCAAGAAAAAGAGTTCTTACTTAACGTAACATGCATCTATCAGCAAATTCTCAGAGAAATATGAGTATGCAACAGCGCCATCTCTCGGATTATTAAACAAGTCAGTGAGATGAATCCATTTTTTTAGCCTGAATTTTTTTTTTCTCCTTAGGTCGCCAGCTATAAATAATATCCCTATCTTTTGGTAGCAGTCTGGTTTTCACTGATAGTGAAGTCACCTAGAAAGTAACCATCAGAAAGGTTTCGAGAATAATTATTCCCTTAGATTATATATAAACAGAAAATATTGCATATTCTGTACAGTTCACTGAACGCGTGGGCTTTCTGATTTCGGACCTATTATTTGTATTACATATTAAATTTTAACATATATGTTATTAAAATACATAAATTTTAACATACATGTTATTAAAATATATAAACTTTAACATATATGTTATTAACTTATATGTTATTGAAATAGTAAGAACAACAAATTGAAGAATAAATAAATAACAAAATTTATTTGTGTGTATAAATTGAAGCAATTTTGTGCATTAATAATAATGTATATGTATTTAGAAAGTTAAAATATTTGAAATGCAGAAAATGAACTTGGCGATGTTCCTTGATGTTAAACTCTCAAACTTTTTCAAAAGTAATAATAAAGAAATGAATGTTGTTATGAAAGAAGTCTTTATACATATGAAAATTGATCAAAGTGAGAAACTCCACGTATTAAATACTAGTCTCTGTGCTTCCTAAATGTAATTTTGAATTTTCTGAATTTTAGTTATTTTTATTTGAAATCTATCAGCCTTCATGGAAGTAAGCAAATTAGAGAAAATTGTTATTTTCAATCATTGATTCGGAAAAAGTAGATTTTAGAGCTTTCGAAAATGTCATTATGAGATATTTCGAAGATGAAAGACAATTCTTTAACAATATGATGGTCAAGGTCAAATAGTTTTTGGCTTTTAAAACGCATTTTCGGAATATTGAATTTTTGTATTGCATAAAATATGGAGAAAATCAATTTTTCTAAGTGACTTAAGGATGCCTTAGTTTCTGGTATATATTCAATTGCTAGTAGATAATTTTAGTTGTAATCAATAAAATCAAATGTGTGTCTAAAAAAGCTTTATTTCAGAGTGGATAGCAAACCATTTGTCAAAATTTAAGTAATATTTTGCATATCAGGTGATTTGTTCAAAAATTGGTTTTCTGCAGTATATCTTTTAGGTAATCAGCTAATTTATTTTTTAGCGAAGCAGCTCTTGCATTTTAAGTAATTACAGAGATTTTTTTTTATAAAATGAACTTTTTGGGTTAAATTGTTTTTACGAATTCTGTTACTTAAGATTTGAATTGAAACGAGCTCTTAAATATATTTTGCATAATTGCAAGAAAATGGTATTTTGCAATTTTTTTCAAAAACTTTTCAAAACGTAAGGGAAGGTACTGATGTCAATTTCACATATGTATTTGAATAGCTCATATATCATTCATTTATTATTGTAAATATATATTGTTTTGATATTTATTTCAATTAATAATTTGACATTAGCAATTCCTTTACAAATATGATTAAACATGATCTTTTAAAACATGAAACTTTTACTAATTTCTTGCGAAGCAATAGCAAATTTAGCAACGCATTTAATTTAAAAGTTATTTTTGCTAATGTGAAACTATAAATTTTATAAATGAAACTAATATAGTGCCATACACATTCATCAAGTATGTAATGCCGTATGACACTGTACAATAATCATGTTACTTCATAAAAACTACATTGAGATATTTTTAAATACATAAATGCATATGAAATCACAATTACAACATTCACAATGTAATAATTAGTTGTAAAAAATATCGAAAGTACTATAAAATTCATCAATTTTATTTTTCCAAATCTCGAAATCCCTCATTATCACTCAAGATTATTTTCTCAAACAAAATAACACAAAAATAATACTCATCAATTATTATTTTTTAGTTTTGATTGTAAATTACACCCTATCTGTCACGGATAAGCATTAAAAATTGTTTTAATTAAAAGAAAGTAAAATCTTGCTGTTGGTTTCTTTAAGAATTAATTTTTTCTATAAATTACGATTAATTTGGCACTAAGGGACATTTAATTTATTTTATACGATAAAATGTTTATCATTTGTTGTTTCGATAGATAAAAAAAATTATATGACAATGATAAACATTTTCTTTATTCAATAAAAAGTACATCATTTCATGTTTAAAGTTCTAATTTTGAATACAAATTGTTACTTATTAACCTTTGACTGGCCACAGTAACCGAGTGGCCCTGGTTGGGAACACGCTGTCAGCGTAGTTTTTATCAAATTGTGGATTGAAGTTATAATGCTTTTTAAGATCCGCAATGAAACGGTGCTGTTACACGTGAAATCTATCGAGGCTTCAAGTCCTTGCTTCAGCATGATGGGGAAATTTGAAAAGTGAAATGCCAGTTCAAGAGTTGTCCATGTTACTTTACGTACGTATAAAATATTGATGTTCGTCTCCAATGTCTTCGTGTTGTTTCTGAGTGAGACCTTAATAAACAATCACATTCACTGATAGAAATCTATCTTGTTTCATACGTAAAAAGAAAGTCACTCGCTATTTTAATAGTTTTAAGAATTTTATCTGAGGCGTATTTAAATCTTTATAAAAGGAAATAAGTTACTTTTCTCAAATCTATTTCTTGAAGGAAATATCTATTCAAACCATAGCACTGACAAGTGATATTCTTTCAATATGTCTTTCAAAACCAAAGAAAACAAAGGTTATAAGTTTTGTTTTTATTATTGTATAGTTTATTTACTACATGCTTTTCTTTTCACATATTTTGACTAACGAGATTCGAAATAAAACCAGACTACAAACTTTACTCGTCTCTTTATCAAATCTAACAAAGATCAAAAACAGATTTCTTCAGCATTAGATCTCTAAATTAGATTTGTCTTTTTCTCCTCTCCGAAAAATCTGCTTTCTCTTTTACGATCAAAACAGCATCGATCATCATTCATTTTACTCTAATTCTTCTCAGCACGTATAGCGAAACAATAGAAAATAGTCTTATGAAAATCGAGTTATGTTTTCTTTATAACGGCGCATTGCAGAAAACTTGATTAAGCTTTTGCATCACGCCATGTTAGTCTTAGCTCGAATGCAGAAGCACACACTCGACCAAAAGAATAAGAAATTGAAGGCTTTTCCTAAGGCACTGAGCTAGTTTGAGTTCATAAATTTCTTAGAATTACAGGAAGTGTTTGCAAGTTCGCTGGATACGCAGTCCGTTTTGTATCTTTACTTGGATTGTGTGTCTTGTATATGCGCTGTAAGAAATATAAATTCTTTATTAACGTAGCGACTGCCTAAAAAATGACCCAGGGCTATATCGCTAAGTAGTTTCTGAAACAAGTTTTATTTTTTTCGTTTTGCTAGAGTTCTGCTTACAAGTGAGCCTTATTTGTGTCAGACTTGTTATATATTTTAGTGCCTTTGGTTTAGGGAAGGAAACTTGTTACTGAAATGAAATAAGCCGCTCGGCTTCTACCGAGATTTATAAAGTAACAATCTTTCTTTTTCATGATTTAGTTAGATTAACTGTATCCGAAAATGCGCAATTGTAATTTTCGGAATATTATAACAGATTTTTGGAGATTTTGTTTGAATAATAAGTGTTCAAAAGAAGCATTGTATCAAAATAAAGACATTAATAGAACCAAAATAAAACACAATAATCACATTTAATTTGAAATATTAAATACTAGTTTTATATTACATTATAATAGTTAAATAATATAGAAATGTATTTTAAATGCAATGTAATCATAAAATTTCATATGATCTATATTAATTTAAATGCAATTAAAAAGTAATTAGCTAATCTTACTTCTTTTGAACTGTTATTATGAAACGATAATTTAATCCAACATTTTTAATTTGTAATTAAATAGGGATATTTCTACTCTATACTTTAGTGTAATACGGTAATAAAAGGATTGTAGTTTTATGAATAGTGATTTTAAATTGAAGGTCTAACTCTATTTTTCATGACTTATAAATTTGAAACGGTAATTTAATCTATAATTTTTAATGTCTTGCAGAGTTCTAATTGGTTTTTGATGGGCCTATATTTCTAATGTATTGTAATTTTATATTGATTATTTAAACTGTATATTATATATATATATATATATATACAGTTTTTCTGTATATATATATATTGTAATTGAAAATTATCATTAAATCATATATTTTTAATATGTTGTAATTTTATGGTGCATTTTAATCTGTAATTTTAACCCACTTTTATTTCTTAGTTATATTTTAATCTGTGATTTTACAATATTGAATATTTATAGTGATATAGTTCATTGTATTTTAATGCATTTTAATGTTATGGCTATATTTAAATCTCTATTTTAATGCATTGTAATCGAGTAGTAATATTAAAATCATATTTTTAATGTATTGTGAATTAATAACGATGATTAAAACTTTCATTTTTAATGTATCATAATTCTCTCTCTTTCTCTGAAGTTTTTTTTAAAAATTTTATTCTAATTATAGTAATTCTAAAGCATTGATTAAGTAATAATTCTGAAGCTCTCTTTGAATGCTATTTTTTTAAAAATCTTAACTTAATTTTTTTCATTGCAATTTCAAGGGAGGTAATTTAATAGCATATTATGTTTTTTGTATGTTCTAATGAAAAATAGGTTTATTTCCCGGGACACATGTTATGTGACGAAGGGTATCTTATTATTTTCAAATAAAGATCATTTGGACAACAATGAACTACTGCAATATTATAAAATATAGGAATACGTTTATTTTCGAGCTGCATGAATCGCTTAGAAGAAGAGTAAGTAAACTTTTTTGATATTTTCAATCTTTAGTAATTAAATAAATAATATTATTTTTAATTATAAAATGCTTATTCATTGTCTCATTTTTAGGTAAGAAATCCTTTCTTTGTATAGCTTTTAAATATGTTGTATAGTAATATGTTATATAATAATGTCCTCTGTTTTTCAATATTTTTCAGGACGAACTGGGAAATGAATACTAAATTACCGTAATTTCAGACGCATAAGCCGCCCTAGCGCATACGCTACACACATAATTCGCAAAAAAATAAAATTTTAAAGCACAGAACGCCTCGCCATAAAAGCCACACACACAAAAAAAAAACAGTCCAAAATATGGCATAAATTTATTCAATAATTTCCCTCTTCCATTATGCTATAATCATCACTGATAACATTTTGTAAGATTTAAGACATAACTATACACAGTATATAAGTAATGAAAAATATATAAGTAAAATATAATAATACAATATATAAGTAAATGAAAAAAATTTTCAAATATCTCTCCTTGAGCTTACTCGAAACGCACTCGGTGGATTTCTAAAAGACGTTAGTTTTACGGGTTCGATTTTTGGTGGTATATCTTTATCACTATAAATTACTATAATATACAAAAGAATAAATATTTTGGATATAATCAAACAGAACTTCATTATTAGAATAAACTTTATTTATTAAAATAAAATCTTCTAAATTCAATTAATCTTGGTCACAATTTAATGAGCTTGACCAATGACAATTTGTGTTGCTTATATTACTCTGCTCTAAATCCTTTCTTTGAACTTCGTTATCTTCGTTTCCTTTTTTCTGAGATTTCCACATAGTATACGCATTACGAAATGTTTACTTTGTCTCCTATTTACTACCATAGTGGGGAGATTTTCATCCAATTTAGAACTGATTTAGTGCAAACTGAGTGCATGTATAAAATATGTTCACTCATGCATACATATATGCACGGAGTGCATGTATGAATGCTAGAAAATGTTGCAGCGAATTCTACAATAACCGTTTCTCCAGAGCAGTAACTTACAATCTACACTAGCGAAGTTCTTAAGACAAAGGAAAAAAATCATTTAAACATACCAACTGAGATTAAATTTCAACTGTTAAATACGGCTTATCTATGCGAAATGACATACTTGTTTGTTTTTTGCGTGTTACTAACACTATATTACAATAAACTCATAATAAATGCTTTTGTTGGTATCACTGAAAAATGCAATAGTAGAAGCCGATGGATCAAGGTTACGAGTTCAATAAATATAAATCAAGCATTACTGTATTATAAAGAAAGAACTACTTCAAAAGAAACATAAAAAAGCATTATACAATTATTAAAATATCTACTATTAATAAAACACAACTTTTACAGGATATTGAGTAAAATACATGGGGACCAAGATTGGGATTTAGGTAATTTGGAATAATATATTTTGATGAATAAACATTAAATTTATGATAACCAGTTTAATTGCGCAATTTTTATGTAATTTCTTTTACATTTTTCAGTTGCCCAAAGGTGTAAGTCTTAAATGGTTTAATGGTGTTGCTAATCTTCCAATAAATTCTTACGTTTTTATTTGCAGATCCTATAATATATTGTTTTGTTGTTATGCCCTTTGAAAAAAGGTGATGTCGGATACTTTTCTAATCAAATTAATAAACTAAACGTTTTAAAATCCAATGTATTATAAACATTTATTTTCTCAATTTCCTTTTAATTTAACCGTATTAGCATTTGGGTGACTCATGCATAATTTACACACGTGTAAGTCGGTGCATTTCTCATTAATATCAATTTGTGTTTAGCTTAGGCATTTGAAAGTATGCTAAAATAGCAATGTTAACGTTAAATATTTTCATCCAATGATGTTTTCATATATTTCTTTCTAATATTCTAAAGCAATTCAATCATTCTGAAAAAGACTAGTCCTATATATAGATTTCAGTTCATGAATTCATTAATATATTCTTCATTATAAAGGATATTTACAAAAGAATTCCCCGACTTTGAATAGCTGCTATTACAAAACTGAAAAGGTTGCAACTTATATGTCAATATGTCATCACCACATCAGAAATATGAACAATAATGACTAACTGCCTCAACAGTGGATTGCCCACAAGAGCAAATGACGACCTTGTCTTCAGCAGTGGTTTCCAAGTGACCCAGATTTATCTCCTTGCGGATGATTTTCTTTGGTATACTTAAAAAATGAAGATGAACTTAGAATGCGAATTTACTTCAGACTTGAAAACTGTTTAACCGAACATGCAAAAATAAATGTGGGATGAGTTCTGTTATCAAAAGGATGTCATTCGTGATTTTGGGGTGGTCATATTGAATATTTATAAGTTTGTAAGCTCTAAGGCATATTTTTAATTTAATTTGTCTAAAGTGGTAACTTCTTTAGTTTTGCACTTGTAACTCTTCAAAGTTGGATCAATGAGCTTAGCTGTACGTTCAGCCATGTTTTATTGACCACAATTTAAGGGGTATAAAGGTTTTCCTCGCATAAGTAATTTCCTCAGTAATCAAAAGTAATGTCTAAAGAGTATAAATGTGACAAAGAAATTTCATATCGATGATCGAATTTATATTATTGCCCAATTTATATTCATAAACCGTAATTCTATGTTCATTAACTCGCTGTTATAAACCACCGATTCCGCTTCCCGCTAATTAACTGAGTCTGATGTGTTACAGTTTTCCAAAAGGTAAATAAAAATAATAAAAAGTAACGAAAAAAAATTTTTTTTTTCGAATTATTCAATCTTGTTAAATCTATTAAATAATTTAAATGTCTTGAAACAATAATTCTTATTTAAGAATACGTTGAGTGTGAAATACTGTATATAATTATATTTTGCAATTAAAATTATGTTAAAGATTTTTCCGGAAAACCTATTCGCATTAAATATATGAAACATGCTTTTCATTTTTGCACATTCTATCATATAAAAATAATTAATTAACAAAGATATCTTGAAAAGCTTTTTACAATTGTTTAATATGTACATATATTTATATAATATTTTACCAAACTTTAATATGTACATATTATTTATATAACATTTTACACCACTTTAAGAAATATTACAGTTAATATTATTGAATACAGTATTCAATAATTCGACACGTTGTGTAATCCAAAAACGCTAACGTGCAATTGAACAGTTTGCTTACAGATTTCTTCATTTGGATTCGGGCGTTTCTCAACCTTGACTGAGTGTGTGTGAAACAACTCTGATTGTATTTTGGTCTAGTGTTTATTATAACTGTTGTTTTCAATTCAGTATTGCATTTATTGTTTTCTCGCGGGTTATATATCAAGTTTTTACTATAATATAACTTTGTACATTCAGCATACTGTAAAATAAAATTTTCTCGAGACCCATCAATTGTTCTTCAAGTGCTAGTGAAACTAATAAACGTTAGCATGTGATAAGAGAAGGTCATCACAGTTAGTTTTATTTACCATTGTACTTTATTTTTTTTGTTTGCGCTCTGTCTTTTATCCGAACAAGATCGGTCGATTAAATTAATATTCAATGTTTGAGTTTATATTTACGAAAATAACACGGAATACTTAGTTGAGTGTTTACATGCATTCTGCTTACATAGCTTCAAAATGTGCCCAAACATATTCAGAATGCGCTTAAATCTTTTAAAATTTTATTTAAAATAATTTGTCTTTGGTATTCTTGTTCAAATTGTATTGAAGCTTGGCGACCGTGTCCCTAGTATGGCGGATTAAAAAGAGGTTACTGTATTTAGAAAACACTTAACAGCCTTTAAAAAGCAAGTTATTTAGGTAATATATTACAGTATTTTAAAAATTATCTACAGAATATTCACTACTCTATTTTTTATACATTTATCTATTTAAAAAAAAGACCGAAAATTTCACTTTAAAGTCCTTTCAATCTAAAATATTACCATTTCTTTAGTTGGTTCAATATACGTGATCGCTATAATTTTGCGCTTACTTCAAAATAAATGTTCTTTAAAAATATTCTAATTTAAAATGTTTCCCTAAATATTCTTTATATTAACTAGTCTACATATAATGGTGAAAAAAAACCCATGAAAAATGTCACCATTTATAAAAATGAATCTGTAATTTATCTTTTGAAAACATACATCATTAAGCGATGAAACAAAGGTAGAATAAGAAGATAGAATAATGTATACATTTTTCTTATGAAAGTCTGTTTATTTTATTTCTTGATTAATAGTTGTTCAAGGTAAACAAACTTTATAATAAATGACAAAGATAAAATTATATACTTAATCCCGTTTTATGAGAACAAACATGTTTCTTAATGAAAAAAGAGATATAATTATTTATATAAATCAAATTATCTTGAAGGAATGCATAAAAGAATAATTGAGTATAAAGTTTGTAATCGTTTCTCATACCCATCTCTATTTAACTAATCTATGAGGTTGCTTTACTACGATGTTTGATGTGAGAGACTTGTCTTGTAAGAGAATCGCAATATATGTGAATAATCCATACAACCAAGAAAAAAGGTAATAAATAGAAGAGAGGAGATAGAAGAACTAAAAAGATTCATGAGAACACTATATTGGTTAGAGCAATTATGATGCGATATATTGAGAAAATATACTTGACTCGTATCCCGAGTCTAGAAGTCTACTTGAACCGGATCTAGCTGATTGAAGTCGACTATTTAAAGTTACTAAAATAGGAAAAAGAAACTCATTTTAATATTTGGTTAAGTGCGTAATTAATCACTCCATATTATTGATTTATTTTGATATTGCTTATTCAAATTTGAATATAGTAGCTAAGTTGATTTGGTTGATTATTGTTTTCTAAACCTCTTTCTTAATCGTAATAAGGACTATTTGTCACAGCATTTGCGTATTAAAATATAAAATTTGTAAAGAATATTATTGTTTTTAAATTTACTTAAGCTTGTGTGATTGAAAATACATTGTTAGTTATACACTAGTGGTTATAACTAACTTTTTTTAAAAGATTTTACAGAATTTGTTATTTACTTAATTATGTTGTCTTGAACTTTTACCGAAACTTTTGTGGCGTTAACCTAATCATATTTTCTCTTCAATTTTAAATTTTGAATAATATAAAATGTAAGCACCTATTAAACCAAACGGCACGTGATTTAAACAAATTGGATAAAGAAAAAAAAGTGCAATGAAATTAAACTGAGAGTAGCAATGTGTATGTGAAATAGAATTGAAAGGTAAGGGGGAATGGTGATAATGAGAACCTAGTGGAGACCTGTATTTCAGAATTGGAATGAACTAAAGTAACTGTAATCCTGTGATTAAAAGAGGTTGGAAGGGATTTCTGATTAGAGAAAGCTGTAAAGAGCGTCATCCCTTCAATGCTTACGAATTATTTCTTTCGGTTGTGTTGGTAAATAAGAACTGTACTATTTAGTTATAAACTAGCATTCACAGAGTTTTTGAAGAATCGCATATATATATATATATATATATGAGAGTGTTAATTGAAGCAATTGTTGGTAAAGTGATTTAGTTCTCTTCTGAAGTGTCTTTAAATTATGAAATTACTGTTAGATTAACCAACAATGAATTCTGAAATGAATAAAAAGGAATTACACCTTTACCTTCTTTAACGTCTTCAATTATTTTAGATTTGATATTAAATGACTGCAAATTACTTTGATGTTGTTCGCTTCAAAATGTTCTTTTAAAGTTTCGTTTTATAAATTATTATAAAACAAATTATTTTTGAAAACTGCTTTATCTCTAAAATACAGAAAATTTGAAGGTATATAATAATTTTTCATGAATAAATAATATGTCTACCTTATATTTATGATAAATTAGCAAGTTTATAATATTACTTTCACAATTTTCAAACAATAAACAGAAAACAATTAAAATGGATTTTAATAAGTTTATTAAATATTTAAAAATATTGTATTAAATGTAATTTAAAAGTTAATTTTAACAATTTTACGAAGTGGCTATATATACATATATATATATATATATATATATATATATATATATATATATATATATATATATATATATGTGTGTGTGTGTGTGTGTGTGTGTGTATAACCAAAAAAATTCATATAAATCGGGGTATTTAGTATAAAGGTATTTAAACATATCTGTGTAAAACTACGATTGTTACTTTTGTAATCAATACATTTTGTAGAAATTCTCAGGAGTATTCATGTTGTACTTTTTAGTATTAGTGTAGTAGTGTATAAAATTAATATTGTTCCAGTATGATAGTTGATGAAACAGGTTCCTTTGTGTAACAATACTTCACAAAATTTGAATAAATTAAATTAAGTCAAAAAAAATTCCTTCATGTGTATTGTAGTGACATCAGTCTACTTTAATGAAATTTTGGAAATTCTATAATTAGTTTGTTCATTATGATGCGGATTATTTTTCATGACACGCTACAAGAAAAACTCATCATTAAAAACATCTCAGCAGTATGGATGATATTTTCAGGAAATTTTCGAATTCATGCCTTATCTGGATTCCCATCAAATGATTCCTACTTTTTTGTAGTGTTAATATCATTCTCAATCACTAATATCTACATCTAATTAATTGTCAATATTTTTATCCTATTCTGATTCAGAAGAAATATCACTGTTGTTTTCATATAAAATAGATTTTAATTTTTTTGTCAGTTCATTATTATTATCATCGTTACAATCACTTTGTACGTCTGATCGTAAATTTCGTAATCAAATTCATCCATTGTGGCATGAAACAAAACACAAATTTAATTTACCTATCGATGATTTCTATGTAACTAATTGAATGAAAAGCACTCATATATAAATGAAACATACGTATTAACAAATTTGAGAATTTACGATTATTAATTCATAACAATATTATTAAAGAATTTATCAGGAAAAACCTATTTCTCTCTATCTGTATAAATAAAAAAAAACACGAAAACTCTCATTTCTTAACGACAAATTTTTCTTTAAAACAAGAATTTTCGTTACCCGATGCAAAGAAGTTAAAGTAACAAGGTATAGAGTAAGTTAATTAAGTTATTTTATCTTAATAACAATCTAAAACCATCTGATATTTCATCGTGAATTTCAAAAATATTTGGATATTTTTCGTGAGAATTTCTAAGTACTAATCTTACAAAATAAATCAAATTAAGACATGAAAGTCTTAAAGAATGTAAAAAAATTTCCGCTGTTAAAATATAAATACTATTCAAAAAGGAATTGAACAAATAACGCATTAAAGATCACTAATTTCTTCCATAAAAACGACTAAAACAACTCTAAGAAGTAGAACTCTAATAACTATTTTTATATCTTAAGAAATTCTGTGCAGCTAATCGATGTATATGAAAGAAAAAAAAATAAACATACCGAAAATTCCTTTGTAAGTGAAGCAGGACAAAAATGCAAACACAGTGAATTCTCTTAAGAAACCCACTTCCAAAATCTTCGGTAAGCATTTCACTTCGCTTCCTCATCCTCTGGAATCTGTGTTGTTGGTTGACACTATCACTGCATCTTGAGATACGAGCGTATGCTGGCGGCTACATAATGTCGCCTCATAAATTCTAAATCGTTGAATATATCATTATTATGTGCCCTCTAATGCAAACTCTGACTATCTTTAAAAATAACGTGTGTCCGTTGAGTTTCATGGGCAGAGTGGTACGAGGTATTAAATAGGAATGGTGTTATTATGTAATCGAAATATACGAGGGAGCATCGAAAACTTTTAATAATTACCAAGGAATATCCGAGCTACCAGAGTAAAATTTATTTTCCATATTAATTGATACTTTTAAGTGTTTTTTTTTTTTTTTTTTTTGCTTTCAAGAAATCATATATCAATCAGAAACAACCCTCAGTATGGAAAAAAATATAGTTTAAAGGGACAATTTCTACAATAACTCTCAGCGAAAGGTCAAGAAATGGTGGGAGAAATCTATAACTTTGAAATATGACTATGTAGAGAAATCTAAAGAATAACAAATAAAAATTTAGTTTATGTCTCAATTATTTTTAGTCATAATTAAAACTTTACAATATCCCGGAAGGCTAATTAAGACTTTCGTGTTAAATCAATGTACGGCTTTCTAAAATGAAACAATTCAAACAAATTAGCTGTAATTTTCAATATTTAGTACATGAGGATCAATTAAATTTAGAACAGACTTGGTTAGAAATTAAATTAGAAAAATCTCGATTATTTTTTCGGATTAAACCAAAGTTTATGATATTTCCTCGCATGTTTCATGTGAGATATATTAGTTGCTTTCTTAATTTTGAGCGTTTAATCTTCTTGTACGATTTAAAACCAAACATAATATTATTTTTGTTCCTTTTTAAAATTTTTATCAAACGATATATAATACAAAAATGTTTAAATCAAGGGAGTTTAATCTGAAGCTTTCAAGAAGAAGACAATGCATTGAATTTTTAGTACTTTAAATCGAAAAAAAAAAAACATGTTCAAATATTTTGCAATTTAGGGTACCCCAGAATTTAAATAAATTAATCAAACTTAATATTATATTTTATTAATAACAAGTTTTTTTAGGTGTATAAAAATAATTCTAAGATAAGAGAATTAATACTAGTAAAATTACAAAATTTTAATGAGTCGTTAATTAAACCGAGATATTTGTAAAAGTTTTATTTGAGTGAAGACACTGTTTTTATATGCTTAAATTTTGGCGATATATTTCATTTTTCAAATCAACTATTTTTCACACATTTTTCAAAAATTGTAAAAACAAATATCAAAAATTTGCATTAATCCGAATTACTTACAAAGATTGTAAATTATTGCTTAAAGATTCTACAATATATCCTTTACATGGCGCTGAAAAAGCAAGTGGAATTAAAAAAAAAAAAGAAAATACGTGTAACCATTAGTATCATTCCGCAATAAATATTAAGATAAATGTATATGGGTTGCAGTATTGAAAGCAGTATTATAGTGCATTGTTGCTTGATGAGGAAGAAAGCGCTGTATACGTCAAGAGAATAATTTAAATAGTAGTAAAGCAAGTTGTATCATTGGGATCCGTCAAGTATCACAGTGACTGTATAAGAGGAAGATAATTGCTACTGGTTGAATTATGGTTGCCTCTAAACATAATCATTTGGCAATTTTTAACTACAGAAAATGTGATTCCGGTTAAAATTCATCATGATATGTAGACTATATATTTGACAGAGTGTCTTTCACCCACTTCATCGCTGTTATTGAGCAGTGAGTTTTGTAAAGAACGAACCAGTGTGAATAACAGGCTTCAACCAGGTCAAACGTTCGTGGTTGACTCCGTATAATCATATGCTGCAGTTGAGACCGAATCGGTGATTCACAACGCCAGAGATAGTCGGCAATGGAACTGAACTGATTATCGGCAATGGAACTGAACTGATTATCTACAATGGAACTGTTCACACACATATCCATGATAGTTTACTCAGTTAGCTACTGCAACTCCATACACAAACTGAAAACTGCAACCAAGAAATTTCGACGTTACATGCTGGTGAAATTAGTCTATTGCACGTCAGCTTTCACTCTCGTGTAATAACTGCAAGCAAACATTTGATGCAAATATTTTGAAGAGAAGTCTTCAAACATCCC
Organism: Nephila pilipes; assembly: GCA_019974015.1. Taxonomy (NCBI): domain Eukaryota; kingdom Metazoa; phylum Arthropoda; class Arachnida; order Araneae; family Nephilidae; genus Nephila; species Nephila pilipes. The sequence goes on from BMAW01056552.1 coordinate 79,280, forward strand.
ACTTATAGCCCTGAATTCTCATCTTGTGACTCCATGAATTTCGATCACTCAAGAAAGTTCTGCAAAGATGGCAATTAGCAAAAGACATTCCGGTTCGTATCGCCATTGCAGAATGGTTCCTTGGGTAACTTTAGTGGTGTTTTACTCTACATATTTCTCATTCTGTGGAGCACTGAATATCCCATATCGGTCTTTAAGGTATCTATAGCCAATATATTTTAATGTATAATTCTTTTATACTGTATACTTAATATACCATTAAATATTTTACCAAACCGACAATAATCCCCTTTTCATTTGGGCTACCCTTATAAAATGCTGGTGTGATTATATACTTATTAATGAAAATTGTGATTATTACAAAGCTATGTATTGTGATTATTACAAAGCTATGTATTATAAATATTAAAAAGCAATGTATTATATGTATCACATAAAGTTTCTTCCATATACTTCGCAAAATAAAACAAATTTTAAAGATTTTAAATAACATTTAATCTTAAGAAGCGTTATTATGTACAAAATAGTACTTTATTACCATAAAATATTTTTCAGTGCTTTTGTTAGAAAATAATTTTCCCTTGGAGTCTTTAAGAAGACCATTTTCAAAAAATTTAGTAAGAAACATAAAATGTATATGTAATCTAAAAATACAGTTTTCAGGAATAAAGATTAGATAGAAAATAAACTACTTTCAGCTATTTCTTATAAACTAAGCAAACACAACTTAGAAAATATGCAACAAATTAAAAAATTATAAGACAAATCTAGTTCTGAGTCGTAGATAGTCAGTACCGAATTTTTTTTTGTTTCTAAATAAAGTAAGAAATGGCCCCAGATATATTGTAAGCCCATTTGAAATATGTTAAAATTAAAGAAAAAATAAATATTTTCATTAATAGATATTAATATACATAATTTATCGGAGTATTGGCATTGTTTTGGATATTGCTTATAACTTTAAAATAATACTATTTATGTTATATACGGAGTTTTTAAGATGTTGATGTTCTTAGAAACAAATATTAAACATTTTGGCTATTATTAAGGTAAAAAAAAGTGACTATAGTTAAAACAAATGTAAATTAGAATACCAGAATATTTTATTTACAGTTTATTGTATATTCATAGATTATATGGTAACATTACCCCCAGCCATAATTTTAATGTAGAAACTCCAGGTTTGCTGACGGATCCAGTTTCTCACGGTGTGCTGCTCCTCATTCTCGTAGGTAAACTGTTGGCCTTTCCACTGATCATTATTTATTTAATCAAATTACATCTATGTATTTAATTGTATCTATCAGGAAAGTTATATCTCATGTTATTAATCAAAATTTAAAACAAAATTAATCATACGCTATCGGGAAGTCCTGTACCAAAACGCATACAAAAAAAAATAAAATATTATTTTTCGCCACGGTTACTACTTTGATGTGGTCCTCGGTTGATATTCTGATATTAGTTTTTGGGTGTTGCTTGCGACACCTATATCTCCCGCTTGCTACACATTTGCTGTAAAAAGTCATGTGAATTCCTATTTTTATCACGGCTGCGTCATTTTTATTTACACAACTTCTTCAATCACATATAGTAGCTCAATGTATATAATTTGATTATACAACAAATAATATGTAAATTTAGAGTATTTTACCACATTAAAACATATTTTGATAGGATTCAATTTCTGTGCTGATAATTTTGTGCGTTTAACTTTGTAAAATTAGTGGTTCAAGATTCACTCATTTTGGAAACTTCTACCAACTACAGAGGAAAAAGAAGCTACTACCAGAGAATGCAAAGTGTTTTCATCCAGGAAGAATGCAAACAGAAAAATAAATAAGGGAGAAACGAGGTAATATTGAAAAGAATGCTATGTAAGACTGCAGATAATGATTCAAACTTCATCATCCTCAGAAAAATCACAAAATTTAAAAAAAAGAAAGAAACTGTAGCTATTATGAATATTGAATAAAAAAATAATCGTTTGTAGATAATAGTGATTAGCATTTAAAGCGTACATAATTTTTCTCTTCAAAAATAACATGTATTTCTTAAATGCCTGCATTGAATCATTTTTGTCTAGCGAAGAAAGCAAATATAAGATAAAAAAGGTAAATTAATAAATCTTTGGAAAGCTCTTAAATTAAAAAAAAATTTGATGTGTTTATATTCATCAATTTAGATTTTGATGAGCATTAAAAACAGTTAATAACAAAAGCGAGAATTTTTTTTGAAAAAAAATTGCCGAAATTATGCGACGTGTAAAGTGTTAAAGGATTGTGAACAGAACAATTTAAAATACTATGAATCTGAAAAGGAAAAAAGTCGTCTATCTTTCCATCTACATGGAAAAAAGGGCTTCCGGTGAATTTTTGAAACGATACGTACCGTTTCAAATGTTTCTGAAGTAAATAAAATAATAAAAAGAGAAAGAAAAACACCCACTCGGAAGTAATGAATATACAAATATTTTAGAGAAAAATTGCTGGCTACTGCTTATTATTTGAGATTAAAATTAGCATCTAATAGTTTCAAATTTATTAATCTTTCAATGTGGCGGTTGTAAGTTGTTAAAAATGATAAGGTACGTTTATACACTTTCCGAGGAGAAATAACGAGTAATTAAAAATATTGTGAACAACCCGATTTAAAAAAATCTAGCAAAAAAAAAATATTATGAATCTGAAAGTAAAGCGTCGTCAATCTTTGCAGATACATGTAAAAAAGAACTACGAATGAATACCTGAAAATACAAGTACCATTTCGAATGCTTCTGTTTTAATTTGAATGATAACAAAAGAAAAAAAAAACTTCAACACAGAAATGCATTGCAAATATCTTTAGCAAAAACAAAATAAATAATAAACCCACAATTAAAATTTAAAAATAAAGACAAAAATCATTTACACCATCTCTTCCCGAGATATGTGATTGAGTTCCAGATATTCTTTAGAGCCCTGTGTGAAAATCACTTATGGAGAGACAATCGTTCTTTATATGTAAAGAAGCTTGAATTTATCTAAATGACAGCAACCAAAGATGCGATGGAAAGAAGGGTTTTTCTAATTTCATTTTAATATGTGCTAATTTTTTTTTTGTTAAGTTCCAAAAGAAATAAAAATATTTAAAATGAATATTAATAAACCTACTGTAAGAGTACTTCAGAACCCCAGAATCCTCAGATGCAATTACTATCAAGAAACAGAAATACCTTCTTCAAATTCCTATTGTATTTGTTTCACAAGGAAATTTTCTGAACTACAAAAACATTACCAAAGTTAATAAAAAAGATAATAATAAAATAGGCTATCCTGTAATACAAATCAATTTTTTAATTAAATATTGAAACAAAGGCAAGCGATAAATTATTACAATAATATTCTGTTCGGATATCAAAATAAATGCAGACAATGAAATATTAATTAAATATATCATAACAATCAATGTAGATATATCATAAGCAAACTAAATGTAATTATTAGTATCATAATGAATTATAATGTCGATCTTTTGAACCATGTATTATTTATCATGTATTCTAATTTAATTAATTATGTAATTAATCATGTATTCTTGAATTTATCCTCACGCATTTTTGTTGATGTCATTTACTCAAAGCAATAACAAGTTAGCACATGCTTAAAATATATTTACTATAGAAAATCTGTAGGAAAAGTTATCCAAAAATGATTCTGAGAATTAAAGAAAGTTTCAGTAAAAACTTTATGCTTGTCCTAGGTCTCTCATTCAATACGAAATTAGAAACATAAGTGTGGGAATTATTGTTAAACTCAACTAATCACATTATGAGAAGAATATTTTATATTCGCCTCGCATTTACAGAAAATAAATTTATTTATTTTCACAAATGGCTTTCAATGAAAGAAACTACATAAAAAAAATACTGGTCATGTTTCAAAAACTATGTGTGCTATTTCTTTAAAAAAAAAAAGAAAACCAAATCAAACGTTTTACATACGTACCTCCTCATCATTTTCATTCTCACGTTTCGTCGATGAACTCCCAATACCTTTACTCTGGTGAAGAGTGCTCGTTCAAAACGCAAGTCTAACTCAGGTGATGGATTCTGGAAAGAAGAGGAAGAAGAATAGCAAGCCATATACCTGGAATATTATGAAAGTCTCTTCTATCGTGAAATGCACATACAGACATATAATCCAGAAATAAGGTTATGGTATAAAACATTTAAGAATTAGATTTAAAAAAATGGTCCTGAAATCACTCTAAATTGTGTACGTATCTACTCTGGGCCATATTTTATTAATTAATTTGATCATTATGATAGCAAGCTAATTAAGTTATATGATTTTCATCGCACATTAATCTCATGATTCTTCAGATAAGCCTATAGCGGCTTTTTATTACCTAACTTTTCCGTCATCGTAAATCACAAATCTTAAGTCTTTAAGTTAATGTGTGTCTAAGCAGAGATATAACCGAATTCAATTAATTAATCAGTATTCGGATTCAAGATGATGTAGTTGAGACAAGTATTATCTTCAGCTTCTACAAGGCTGAGTCGTATTCTTGCTCCTGCAATATCAAATTGTATTCAAACATGTATAATTATATTCCCCGTACATAAATAAATTCCATCTCACTTCTTCCTCTTTTTACTAATTTTGGCATATCTTATACATCACTTCATTGCACTTCTGTTATTTAACTGATTTGCGTAATCACGTTTCATTTGATTGGGTAGGGATTTTTTTTGATTATTTGAATTATAAAGAGTCCCCTAAGCATAAGTAGAAGAACTCGAATGGCCTTCCTTTAGAACCTATGATTCATCGCATGTAGAAAATACTTTTGAATCGAAGTGAAGTTTCTTACAACTGTAAGATATGATAGTATTTCTGATTGCATAGAAACATAGCATTTCATTTTATATAATCATATAACTACGTAGATAATTTAGAATATTAATAATAAATAATGATAGTTTCAAATTATCCGCTTTTATTAGATAGCATTTACTGACTCGCTAAGATGTTTCACTCATCTTACATTCATATGTTGTAAACTAATGAGTAAAAATTAATATCTTGTAAAAGCTTATACATATCAAAACCAAACACTTAGCACGGTACCAAATAGTTTTACAAAATAAAAACAGTACATAAGCAATCTATAAAAAAAAATGTCAGTATAGCTGGAATTTATGTCTTAAAAACTTTTCGATTCCTCCGACTAGTAGAAAAACTAAATTTTTTTGACTTAATTCACTCATCTTAGATACGCACTCATGTTATTGCATTTTAAGAGGAAAGCCAAATGCCTGCATTTAAATAACGTCGGGGCGATAAAATGATGTAAATAATTGTTTTTATTATTTATGAGCTAAACGTGGAGCAGTTAGAAGGGGAGGGCCAACTGAGATAGGTTTTTAGCAGTGGGGGTTGACAAGTAAAAGAAAGTATGACATAGCATCGTTCTCTGTTTTATGTTGTACATTATTCAATTCAGCGAACTTCCTTTTTTTAATAAATATTCTTTGAAGTAGTTATCGTTATTCATACTGTGATATTTATTAATATTTTGTGCTTGAATCTCTGGTAAGAACAGACATATAAACTGATATCTATTGCTAAATGAAAACGTTAATTATAATTCTTATTTCTTACAAATAGAACACTCTAATACCTCTGTGGATTTTACATAATAAAGGGACAATTTTATGGAATAAACACTTTTAACAAACAAAATTTTTTTAGCATAAAAATTTAGATATTTTTCAGAAAAATTTGATGAATAGCTGATTACTTTGTGAAAACAATTTTCAATTATAAATTATCACAACCATTTATTAACCGAAAAGTGGGAAAATATCATAATTTATTTTCTTAAAAATAGATACAAATAGCTTTTTCGAATATAAAACACAGCCAGCTCTTAATTGATCAGGTAAATAATATATTAAAAGTAATTATTAGATATTTATAATTAATAACTACTAAAATATCTTAGAAATAATTTGTACATATTAATAATTCATATTATTTAAAATTAAAATACATTATAAATAATTAGTAAACATTAATAATTAATAACAATTAAACAATATTTTTGATAATATGAAAATAATAACAAATCAACTATATATATTAACGTCATATGATTAATAAATGTAAAATTTTCACCTCAAAATTTAATACAATATTTTGAATAAATTTAATGTTATTGTAAGACAAACTACTAAAGAATATATTCTTAGTTCGAATTACTTTACAAGCAATTTTTAGAACCTCGTTTATGTTCATTGTATATAAAGTGATTTTTATGTAATATTTTTTTGAAATGGAATTGGTATTAATTTGCACCATAGGAAAACATTTTCTTCTACTACCCTGTAAGACATCAAAATGTCCAGAAGTACTATAAAGTATAGCCATTGTTATAATAACGTTTAAGTATACATATGTTCAGGGGTTTGAAAATTTTTGAATGAAGCCCTAGTCCATAAAATAAAATAAAAAAAAAAATCAGAGAAGAAATTAATCGGGGGAATTTAAAAGTACAGCATGCTGACAAATATTTTCTTTAAAAAAACTTAAGTAATATTTCAATTAATGTAGTAGTTTTCGATTAAAAATGCTGATAGAAATTTCATTTGAAAAGCTTTAAAGCAAAATATTTTAATTTATTTTCATTATCATATGGGTATCTTGAGAAATACTATTCGACTTTCTGTCATATTCCTAGTTTAATTATTAGAATATTGTTCATGATTCATTAATAAAATAAATTCCAGAGAAAGGATGAATCGGGGGAATTTAAAAGTACAGCATACTGACAAAGATATTCTTTGAAAAAAAACTTAAGTAATATTTCACTTAATGTAGCAGTTTTTGATTAAAAATGCAAATAGAAATTTCATGATTCTCAAGTGTTTATGAAATAATTTAAAAGTTTTATCCATTTTTTTTGTGTATGGAATAATTTTTTGAAATTCATTGGTTTAGTTTACAATTAAAATTTTTCTGTACAATATGTTACTCATTTTGAGATAGTAGCTTTATTCCATCAAGATAAACAATTTTTTTTTATTACAAGAATAATATTTTGTACAATGTGAGTTGTAGATACTTCATGATTAAAATTTCGATTTGAAATTCAATCAACTTACTTCATCAAGCAATTTTTTAAAATCATTGATTTTTTTAAATGCGGCTATCTCAAATGTAAAATTAAAATGAAATTTATCCCAGGAGAAAAATGTATCAATGGTATTTCAATGTATCATAAATCATTGAGAATGTATAAATTTCTGAAAATACTGTGATGTACTTTTATTTGAAAATAGAATGGAAAAATATTAATCAGTACGAATATTGAAAACCTTTCTTCTGAAATCGTAAGGCTGTTGTATATTTATGTGAAATATTATGTTATTCATGATTGTAAGACATCAGATAATACATTTTAAAGACAGTTCTTTGACTTATATAAATAATATAAAAGCAGAATAAATATTAATATTCATGGCGTCTAGATACCATGAGACTAATAGCTCAAATATTAATTGAAACTTTCTTTAGATTGCTTAGTAAATTTTTATGTGTTATGTCTTAATTCTAATGTAAATGAAATACCATAAATATGCAATAACAATTATTTTCCTTTACATATTTATCCTTACAATATGTTTAGTATTTACGTAGATCAATTATTTCTAACGGAGATAAACAAAAAAGTAATACATTGCATGATGTTAAAGGTTTTGTTTGTAATATTGTAAATGACTCGAATAAAATTATAACTAGGATATCGATAAATAAAATGATTAGGAATAAATATTATTATTATCTAAAATAACCTAAAATGCAGTTATTTTTCATGATTTCATTTTAAATAGGAAGTATATGTATTTTATTAATGAAATAAATATGTAATTTTGATGTGAAATCTATTATTAAAAAGAGACATTAATTTTTTCTTCTTTGTATGGAATTTGAGACAGTGGTAACATGCGATATCGAATTAATAAAATTTAACTATAAACGAAAGTGGATAGAAAAATTATAAAAATCAACTAAAATGTACACTAAATGAAACTGAGAATTCCTGATTAATTATAATTATTTCATTCTCATGACATTTTCAAAGGACCTACAATTTAATATTGATCAATAAAAATCATATTTTGTCATAATCTTAAGTTTGAAAGAAAAAAATTATTTATTGCATAAGTAGTTAAACAAATTATGTGATATATTTATATATATCACATAAATTTTTATTTGAATAATTAATTATCGAAATTCCATGAAAAATTATTTTAAATTCAATTGGGCATTTTTAATTAATTATAACTATTTCATATTATTTTAAAATGAAGAACATTCTAACATTACTTGAAGAAAATGTTTTTTTTTATTCATAATAATAAGTTTAAGAAAGAAACATTGATTTAATTGTTTCGCTTGAAAATGAACTTTATTTGTTTCTTTAAAATAAAATTAGGTATAAATTTAAGATTACTTATATGTTTTGAATTTAACACTTTAATTAATTTTAGAAAGAGATTTAACGACGATGTATAAAAAGTAAAATTCCGTGTATTCACTTTTGTGATTATTTTTCTTAAAATATATATATTTTCAGTTTCCAAAGCGTTTTTCATATGAACACTACATCCTATTGAATTATTTTATCTGTGTATAAAAATAAAGTTTCAAAAGGTGTTGAGAAATCTCTCTATGTCTTTTATTTTCGATTTGAAACATCGATTTTCTTTTTTACTTCCGAACATTTAAACTTCTTTTACGGAACAAAAAAAAAAAAGTCTGTACTTTTCTTCTGATAAACATTCCGGGCATTTTACAAAGTGGACATTTTTACGTATCCAACTATACATACCCAAACAGAAGAAGCAAACGATATCTCAAATGTGATGTAAACAACCTAAGAAACTTTTTGTAACTCTTTGGATGTAAACATCGCCCCCTTCGCGTAGGGTTTTTCTAAACAACAATATTCCTTTCAAAACCACAGAGAGAAAATAAAAAGAAAAAAATATTATTTTTTTTCCACATGGTCCTTTTAAGAGAGAAGAAGGCATCTGCAGATAGACGAAGCAGTTTCAATAATAAAGACTACTTTACAAAGGAAAATCGTTCGTTTCTGAAATAAGCAGACAATAATTTAGCGGATAAGAAAAGCGGGACTTGCATTTTCGCTCAAGGGATTTCGCCTTTATTGACAAAGAATGGGATGGTTTTCTCAAAGCGAAGAAAATTGTTGCGAGATCTACTTTTCCTATCTTTTTGTGTGGAGTATCTGCTTTTATTCTTTCGTCGTTTGATTCTGAAATGAAAATTTCTACCCGAAGAAGAAAGTTTTTGAATGATGATTTTTATGAGATCAAGAGTATAGAATGATAGTAGGGTCTTTATTGTGCATCTGTCTTGAAAATAAAGTAATGGAAGTCTATCATATAACATCAGGAACTATATAAATGCTTAACAGCTTTTTTTTCTCTTCTTTATTCCATGCGATCTCTGTACTTGTTCCTTTCCAATATTTATTAGAAGAATTTATGGTAAAGGTTTCTTATAATATATTTAGAAAACTTTAAGTCAAAATTAAAAATACTCTAATTTAATTACAAAATATAAAATTTAAATACAAAAGTAATTTAATACAGAATTTAAAATTTAAATACAAAATTTAAAATTCTTAAACCAATAGTTTTGTGAGTATTCATTCTCTCTCTCTCTCTTAAAGTCTGATTGATTTAAAGTATGTAAAATTATTAAACGTGTGTTTCGTCAGAAAAATTCCTATTCTTAAAATAAAAAAAAATGTGTAAAACTATCATTTTGTCCATGAGTATATAAGTTAAGTAATTACAACATGTACTTAGTAATATTCGGTATAAACAAAAATAAATAAATATATTATGATAAGTCCTTTTTATGAGAATATATTTGCAAGGATATGAAAATTACGATAAATGTTTCAAACATATTAAAAATAATTTCAAAGAATATAAATATAGTTTCTTAAACATTATTATATAAATAAATTTTTAGTATTGTACATTGTTAAAAAATACCACGTCTCTTGAAAATTACCGTAGTGATGATTCTCGATAAGAAATCTACGATAAGAAACAATGAGCTTTAAAGTAATTATTTTTAAATCACTTCTAACATAACTCACAAAATGAGACTACATTTACAACTAATTTTCAAAATGTCCACTCTTTTGTAGGAACAAAAGTTGAACTCGTTTGTGAAAATTTTGAGAAATGCATTTTAAGATGATGTTAGAGATTCCTTGTACCTTTTTAGTAATATGTCAATTTTCGGTACTCCATTGCTGAGGGATAATCTTCATAAACTTTCTTCCCTAAATATTCACACGGATGAAAGTCCGGAAGGAGGAACGAGGTAGCCAAAGATTCCTTCTCGTGAGTCGATCGCTTAGAAATTATTGAAGCTTACCCATGATTTCATTGTTGGTATGGCATATTGCATCACCGTCTTCGTACCCATAACCTCATACACCAGACCTGAGCATTTTCTGTGTTGATATTTAAAGAACAAAGTTTATGAAAATAATCCTTAAATAACAGATTATCTGAAAAGTGTAATATTACGCTAAGAGGGATTACGAAAAATTATTCCCAACATCTTGTAACGAATATCTTTAAATTTATGCAATCAAATTCCCCTTTGCATCGTAAAAAGAGTCGAAAATTTTCAATACTTGTTATAAATGTACGTTCAGTTTTTTTTTTCTGTGTTATTTTAGAAGTGTTGTTTACCATTATCAAAAGAAATAAATGTATTAAAGTTCGTTCTTTTTGTATAATTACTGAATCTTCGGTTCGGGAACTTTAAGGACACCCGGTATGTTGGGACAGAAGAAACAAATACTCATTTAATTAATATTGTGCAAACAAATAAAATAAAAACTTTTCATGTTGCAAAATGTTCTGTGGTAGAAAGTCATGAAAGAAAACTCAAAGTAAACAAAAAATATTTGAAACTTTTTAAAGAAAGTATAACTTCAAGAGTTAAATATTACCTGAGTGTTGTAGAATAAGTTAAAACGATTTATTGGATAAACTACGAAATAAATGAATCTTCAAAATACGTTGTTCAAAACATTATTTTTAACGTATGTTTTCGTGTTAATATCTGGTTAAGAATGATGAGAGAGTAAAAGAATCCGCATTAAAAGGAAGTTATTATTAAAAATAAAATGAAAATTCTCGAAACAATTATTTTTTTATCTTGAATATAATTTCGTTATGAACTTAGTTTAGTTTTGCATTATAAAAAATTGAGTTTCATCGAAAAATGAAATGGAAAAATATATAATAGTGATAATAATTCTACGCTTGGTTATGTTATGAATTTCAAGCCTTGACTTATGCTTAATAGAGATACTCATTATAAGCTTGGACAATTTATGGGATGTTGACTATATTAGCATTCCCAACTTAAATTCCAACACGAAAATGAAACTCATACTATTATCACTTTGTGCAGTTTTACATTTTATACACACATATTTGGCAAAATGCTGCTCTTACATGCTCACACATTTTTTAAGTCATATTGTATGGGTGTTATACAATATTATAAATGACCTTCAAGAGTATAAAAAAGGGTACTACAGAAATTGAATTTTGAAAAAGCAATTTTTATTCACAATGAATAAATTATTTAATAATTTCGAATAAAAAATATAATCAAAATATAGAGCTAAAGAAAATTACTAAGTCTGTAAAAGATATTCTTTAGATCACCGATAAAATTTCCGATTTGATTAATGTATGTTACTAATGGCAGGCAACTACCTGTAGAATATTTTCAAATAATTTTTTGTGAATTGGATTTCTCTTAAAACTGACGCCAAATTCTATAAGACCACAATTCAGAACTGCTTTATGGATAGTAAAAAGACGATTTAAATGTCACATTCTGTCTTCGGTAGCATATAAGCAACAGCAGGTGTTCTTTTTGAAGAAGAAAAGCTTATTTATAATTGAATCAAATCCAGTTTATCCTTTATGAAATATAAACTATACTTTATTAGCTGTACTGTAATACCAAATAGAATTTTCATGTGAAAAGTTTAACATATGTGTAGTATATTTATAATTTTATGAATTCTCTAAGTATAGTAAAAGTGTACAGGTTTTATAACTACATAAACTTACATGATTAATCAAAAAAAGTTCTTTGATTGTTATTTTAAATGATATTTATGTATATAATGCTGTGAATCACAGCAGTTAATGTTGATTTTTTTTGGTTTCAAGAAGCTGTGGTGTAAAGTAACCCATAATATCTTAAGCTTTTATTTATGAACCGAGGGTAACTATAGATTTAACTATTGCTAAAATAAATGAGTTAAAACTCAGGGTTTTTTTTATTTATTATTTCTAAGGCTTTTTTATATAGTCAACATGCTTAGTTTTACATTTCTCTTTGCGTTTTTCTAGACCTTTTGAAAATCAGCATTGTAGAACTCAACATATTGAACTGTATCTTCCCATTCAATCTACCAATTTTGAAATCAAATAAACCAAAATTAATAGTTATAATTTTCAACATTAGGTACATAAGGATAATTAATATCGGTAGCAAATTTTATCCAGTTCTTTTTATATTATTGAAAATCTTACGATATCCTCTCGTATTTTCATTGCATTGTATTGCATTACACTAGCGTTTATATGTATACTCTTCTATAAAATTCAATAAATCTCATTTCATTCACATATTCTGTCTTTTGTTCCACAATTTTTCTTGAAGAAAATGCAATGTTTCTCTTCTATGGTGTTAGGTTTCCTTTAAGTATAACTTTGAAAATAAAAAAAAATAATGAAAAAATGTTATGTGTAAAATTTTGGAAAGAACAGATTTAGCGACATTAGGTGCGTTTTTTTATTTATAATTATTATTAAATTTCTCAGTTAAATTTTAGAATTTATGTATACTATGAAATATCGTGAACTGGACAGTAGTTAACTTTTCCAATATTAAAATTAAAGGAAACGATAAAGTATTAAATCGAATATTTTTAAGCTAAATGTAATACAAATTAAAGCAAACGTTAAATTATTAAATTGAATATTGTATGAGCTACATGTAATTAAAATTAAAGCAAACGATAAGCAATTTAATATACATATTAAAAAAATTGAAAAGTGATCAGGTACACCAGGATTCCCCACATAAAACAATAGCCCCTTAGGTGGCTAATAATTTTTTGCTCATAAAATATTTATTGGAATATTTTGTATGCCTAGTAATTTACCTGAATCAGGTAATATTTATAAATTCTGCTTTGTTGAAATTTTTATGGTTAATAATATTTAATTCTTAATTTATTCAAAAGTATTAAAACTTAAGATTACTAGACAAATCTAGGTATTCTAAGGTTAATGATTGCAATTAACTGTAAATACAGACATTCATAGGAATTTTAATCTATTCAAAGGAATAAAATTATTTGAATAAGTTCAACACTTAATTTGCGATAGTAACATTTACCAAATCCACGATTAAAACAAAATTTTTCTCAACCCCTAGTAACTGCGAACATCTGAACTGTAATCTTAATTCTTCTACCCACAAAGGTACCGACCTTACATACTACAGATTTTTATCAAACTCGAAAGGAAGTTTAAAAAAAACCGCAAAAATCAAATGATCTGAAAAAGTAAAGAATAACGAAACAAAATAAATTAAAAGTGCTTAAAACTGCAAGGCAGACTCTTTTGTTTCACCGAGAAAGAAGAACAAAGAAAAAGAGAAAGATAAAAAAAAAAGAAGGACGACCACCCCTTAAAGCACCCTTCATCGCCTTGGGATTCATTAAAATCGTTTTAAAAGTGCGGCTGTGATCTGCATTAATTCCCGCAAATTCTGCTGAAGACTGAGATTCATCATTTGATACGTCACGCTCTAAGATCATTTCAAAAAGCTGTCTGGGTTCCAGGCTATACATTAAAAAGCACAAGATTAAAAGTAAAAAAAAAATAGTCCTCAGGGGTACTTATATTCCTTTCTTTATATTCATAAGATGGATAGTGGGAATTACTAGAATAGTTTGGAATACTCTTAATTTAGTGCTGGTAGCTCTCGATGAATCGTTAACATATGAAGAACAAAGAATTTTGGAAGATGGTTTATAAAGTATTTAAGCTTCCTTTGTTTGAATGTTAGACTATTTTATATTTTGCGATAAATGTTTGGTAACTCATAGAAAAATGCATATAAAACACGACATCTCCCTAAAATTAAAATTTATCCACAATTCATACACGCACACATGAATGTAAGAAAAGTATTACAAAAGTGGTTCAATAAACATGTGTTTTTGTTTATAGATTAATTTGACTAGGAAAGCGAGGTCATCTTTGAGTGCAGCTCTATGATAAAGAAGGTCCCAGCACACGTCTGACTGATTCATATTTTAGATTTGACTGGTTCCGCTTCGAGTTTCGAAATCATTTGTTGTGCAAATGTCACCATCGACGTGATACCTGGATTAATCACTACACACCGAAAACCAAGTAACAATCAATATAATGAGTTGTTTTCGAGGAATGTGCCGCAAAGTCGGTAAAGACAGTCTCATAGATTAGAATGGTTATGGAAACGATTTGTTGGGATGCGCAGAAATAGATATCCGTGTACTCCTTAGAAATAGAAAAGCGATCATGGGGAATATTGCATTGAATTATGCCATTCCGTACAAGGATATTTTTTGAACCATTCACGTATATTTGCTCATAATTAGCATATATACTATTATGTAGCAATACATAAAGTAAAAATACTTTTAAATAATAAATATTTGAAGCATATATTAAGATATCAGTGAAGCACACTTTTTTGCAATAAAGACAGAGAGTTAATGTTCTTATATAAACTAAAGCTTCCTACTAGAAAAAGTAATTTTTATATAAAAATTAATTTTCATTCATGTCGCATTGTAAAATTTAAAGCTTAAAGATGTACGATAGGTTAACTTTCTTATGTTGCTTTTGAGCCATTGGAAGGAAATTAATTCATTATTGTGCAGATGGTCGTTAAAGTGGGAGGAGGTAATTTTAATAATGCGTAGCTTAAAAATCGCGAAAGGAATTCTAAAAATTGTGATGTTTCATTTTTTTAAAAAAATTATAAGTGTTAGAAAATATTTTGTCTGTAAATATTGTGCAATATATTTCTAAAAGCTATGTTATGCACTTCAAAAATTTAAAAAAAATATATTATTAATTAAAATATACACTAAGAATATTTTTTTCTAATTTTTCTGCCTGAATATTTATGAATCTGTATTAGATCACAGGGTTTTAATCTCTTTCGGTCTACCCCCACACACATCATGAAAAAATATTACTCATCCTGTCCTTTTTTTCAAAAATAAAGTCATCGACTCCTATTCTTGAAATCAATTGTTTCCCAAATTTTTCGTGTCAAAGGCCACATTTCCCAAAAGCAATTCGATAGCTTCACTCAAGAACACTACATTACATATTGGAAAAAAAGTATAATACTAGTCGGAAGTTCTTGTATTAGCTAAAAATGTATTGGAAGCATATCAACACCTAGTTTTAATATGGACTGTTTTGCTAAAATAATTTTAAGAACTATTTTTTGAAATATTTGTTCGATGATTTTTAGTATTAATCATGCTTTTCAGCGCCTTCTTGTGTGTATTGTCCAGAGATGCGACCGTGAAGATTAATGACTCTTAAACCTGTCACTCAAGTGATTACCTTCGATAAGTAGGTACAGGAATTATAACTCAGAGGTATTTTAGTCATCTTTTTCTCCTTGAATTTTATTGTCTTCTGTAAATACGGATGACGTCCCCCGGGGAAACGCTAGAATGGTTTTATTTACCGTTTTCAAACCTCCTTGTGATTAAATTTTTCTCTGCTTTTCAAACGTCTAGATCACAGTTACTCCTAGTTCAGCTAATAGTCATATCCGGCCCTTGACCCATTAAACTCCACCCTTCTTTACCACTAATCGGTTCATACAACGTTTGAGCACTCTGTATTACAGTTATCCAAAACAATAGGAAAACCAATTGCAGAAAAGAATTTTGAAAAGAGAAGGAAAAGATAGAGCAGTTAATTTCCTTCCTTTGCATTGTTTCAAGAAGTATTTATTGGGAATGAACGGGGACTCGAATTATGTGTTGTTTAATTCAATATATTTTTTTTTAATATTCCATCAGAGAGAATTCGTTTTGCGTAATAATTTCAAGCCATTGGCAGAAAAAGTATCTTCAAATGCTAAAAATTATGAGTCAAATACGTTTTCATTTTAAATCAAAGAACTTTCTATTAACTTTAAATATATGAGGTAACTATAAATACATAAAAGTAATATTGTGATATTACTTACCTACCTAACAATTTTGTTCGACAATGTAATTTTTCATATTCTAAGCAGAAAAAAAAAATGGATAATAACTTTTCCGAACTCCAACAGAGTGCTTTATGCGATGCTTAAAATTCACATTCAGTAAATGGTTTCAAAAACAAACTGGAGTAAAATTTGCTCCCGAACAATTTTAAAGAGTTAAATTTAGTTACTATAGTCCCGAAAATGGAACAAAATAATAAAAATATGGTCTCCCTTTATGGCCATAAACTTCTCGAAATACCACATCTGCGTTTTAATTCTCATTTTCAGATGTACTATTTCCCATCCAGACGTGTAAAATTAAATTTACCCACCACTCACTTACAAGTCTGGTTCCTATTATGTTGCATGCCATAATATATTCCACTGGCATGCTGCAAAGGTAATTGACCCTGTTAAGAGTACACTCAGTTTTGTCCGTTTTTTTTTTTTTTTTTTTTTTCACTTCTCTCGTCGAACGAACTTGCTCTTACAATTCAGCGAAATGCACTATCAAACGATATTTGAAGGAGAAAAAAAATTTAAAAAATTCGAATACGAAAAAGAACATAGTTTAAGAAAATATTCACGTACCTCACGTATAATAGTTTACGTATTCCTTGGCTACTAGAGCGCCAATTTATCCGTGAAAAAGTCCCCTCTCCCCCTCCTTTTTTCTCTACGGGGAACAAAATTTACATAAATGTCGATTTGCATTCAAAATGATTGCTGAAATCCGTTCACAAATCAAATTTAGTGATTGAAATTACAAATAGGTTCTCTAGTACCTTTTTTTGGTAGATATATTTATTTTGCGTTCGAACACAACTTTTTGGGTGCATCTCAGAAGCGAGGAATTTTTTCGTGAGTTGCATTTTTTTCCCTTCTTATTTTTCCTTTCCGTGGCTCATACATTGATTTATAAGATTCGAGGGTTTTACGTATTCATAGCAGAAGGATCGAGTAAAGTGGAGTTGTTTTGGTGCTGCGAAGATGCTTGAATGCACGGGGAAAGGTCTGGCGATAAAAGAGTGTTTTTCTCCATAAACAGGATGGGAAGAGGCTTCACCAGAAAATCGGCAGGGGTGTTTTCCCTAACCCGGGAAGCATATTTTTATTCGATGACTCGTGGTTTGTGTTTCCCGTTTGAGCATCGATAAAATTAGATAAACATTTCTGTTATTAAGTTTAGTTGGGGTTTGATCTATCACGTAAGGTGAAAAAAAAATCAAATTGTTCAAGCAATAATACAATATATAAAAATGTTAAGGAAAATTTTAAATCAAGAAATTTAATATAAAACACACACTCTTTTTATTTATTCAAATATATTATTTTCATACATATATTTAACATACATCATACATTTTTAAATAGCTCACTTTACTTTGTTTATTTTTTTAATTATCTGCATTCACTTGTATTTATGTGGCTGATGTAGTCTAGTGATCATGGTTGGGAACTCAAGGAAGGCGATATTTCCATCAAGTCATGAATTCGAGTCCTGAGGCCGCTAGTGTTCGGCTGTACAGCGATACTGTTGCAAGTTTAATCTGTCAAGGCTCCAAATTTTACTTAACTAAGGCTAAAAATTATGAGGTACATCCCCAAAAATGATAATAAACAATGTTAATAAGCTAGGCATCCATTCGCGACAAAATGTACGAGATAAGGAAGAAAGTTTTCATTCGAAGAAACATTCAGTAAGAAATTGCATAGTAGATAACTCATATTTCAAATTTACAAAAAATATATCACTATTCTTAAAACCAGGAATTTTCTCGTAATAACTGAGGTGTTCATGCAGTGTACTCACCGTTGGCGTTGTTATCGTCGTGTCGTGGAATCGAGATACGATGCGACTAAATACCCGTAATGTAGTGAGGCTGATTTACGTAAAATCTCACCGAATCTCAAAGACCTCCCAAGTAATGGTGTGGAAGTTAGGAGAGAACGTTGCTAGCTTAAATGCTGTCCTTGTCACTTAAACGAGGCTCAAAATTATGAAATATGTTGCCATTAACCCAGTTTGTTGTTGTTTCTAAGTGTGACATTAATAAACTTTCAGTTACGTTTATTCGTTTTTTTTCCTGAAAGGAGGTTTAGCTTACCCACTAAGGGCTCAGAATTACAAGATCGGACTCGGATGCAGCATCTATTTATATATTAAGGAGAAATTTTACGAAGAAAAAAAATACTTTACATGTATAAGAGGAGATTATTGCAGAGTATTCGACAAGTGGATTGAACAAGTGATCGAAAGTAATCAGGTCTCTAAGCAAAAAAAGTAAAAATAATGAATCCATTAACAGATAGTGTTGGTATTCCAAAGAAAATTTCTGTCTGCAATAAACAGTTAATGTGAAATAAGGAGTCGGTGAGGTAACAGGAGGTGAAATACGTTTCATAATAAGAAGTTTTCATTTTGGTAACATACTAAATGAAATAACATGAAAGCTCTAAATTCTCCTAAATTATCAAATTAATACACAAACTAATATCTACAGTATATCATGTTAGATTTAATCTGTGGATTGTTACAAGTCCTCTTCTAGGAAAATAATAATGACAGGAGTAAAAGCTTCTAACAACTGGTCCAATAGAGGAAATATTTTCTGATTTTGGAGCAAGTCTGCAGATGTATGCATTGACAGTTCGAACATGCCCCTAATGAGCAATATGAAACAATAACAAAAAAATAATAATAGCCTACACCGAAAGTACAAAACATAAAATATTAGTATTTTAATTTATATATGTCAGTCTTTATACTCGGAAAAAATGAAATGTTATTTGTTTAATTGGTACATATATTCCCGAAGTTTATTTATTTCTTTATCCTGTTTCTTACTAAATATTAGTCTTTTTGTAGAATGTAGTTTCCTTTTACTAATTTTACTTTTATTTTAAATTGAAAGTCCACTATATATAGTGTATAGTGATTAGAATTTTAATAAGTTTAGTTTTGTAAAAAGAGAATTTTACTTTAAATTGAAGTATTCTGCTAAACATAATTGAGTACGTTTAATTTAATGAATATCTCAAAATTAATTTAAGTATATATTATGTAACAAATACAATAAAAACAAAATCATTTGTATATTTAGAGATAATCAGCAGTTTGGATAATTTTAGAAATAATTTGTAAGCTCCAGACAAGATAAAACAAATCAAATTCTTCCATCATGTGACTTAGATAATAAAGCATTAAAATAAATTTAAAAACTATTAACACATTTAAATAAAATATTTAATATGTTTATGTAATATCGAAAAGCCATATCTAAATCGCCAAATATATTCAATAGAATATATCAAGTTGAGAGATTCTAAAAAGTAACATTAAATCCCACATATACATATATAAATAAAAATCCTTTTTTGAGTATAAAATTTGAGCCATATTTAATAAAATGCTAATTATGTTGTTACTATATAATCTTATTTCTATGTAAGAAAATCTTTAATTTTATTTCCTGAAAAACATACTATTAATAGAGTAATTTTCTTTGAATTTAGTCTTAATTCATATCTTTATTTGCCTCACATTTTCGAGAATAAAATTTTAAAAAAAGTAGATTCCATTTATTTTATCAAAATATTCGCAATGTTAATGTGTTCTACTTTATGACATTTTTTAAATAATCCTTTTGAATTAATGTCTCTTTTCATAAATTCTATTTCTTTAAAAAATGTCTCAAATATCCAAAGAGATTTCATTGATTCTATTTATGCAACCATTGAGTTAAGTCTTTGGCTCTCAAATTTGAAAGAAACCCATTCTATTGTATTCGAGAACTTTCGAACGTCAATACACTACTATTTCGGGAACCGACTCTTTTTAAATCCAATATGGCTGCTAACAAAATCCATACATCCAGTTCTTTCATCATAAATATCGCCAAAGCGCAATGTTTGAGCACCACTCGAAGAAAAATCACAACAAATGAATTTCAAAACATGACTTCCAGGAAGTTATTTCGAGAACAAAGAGAGCGTGTTAAGAGATTTCTCACCGCCAGAGGGTGTGTAACGTCAAAGCGATGTGCTGAAAATCGAATTCTATTTCGAACAAACTGACAAGCGAAATCAGATCTAAATTGGAGAACAAACAAGACACGTGGAATGTTCAAAAATTAAATACAAACATACCCATTCTACGTACGTTTGTCTATTAGATTATGTGCCTTTGGTCTTCGGAGGTCTTTGCACTGACAGTTTGTTATTTTTAAGAACAGTTTCTACTCATAAACTTTAAGTTCTTTCTTTAGTGACTAAGTTTAATAACTTGTAGGGTTAATGAAATCATTTATGTTATATAAATGTAATACTTAAATTATTATAATTTATACAATTTGGAATAAATTCATTATATATGTAATCTAAATAATTTAAAATATTATATTAAATTTAAATCTTATCCTAGACTGTGTTTTAAAATTGTAGTATTCTATAATGTGTAAGAACCCCTTTCTTCTCCCTACCTCGCGCCGACGGTTAAGCTTAAAAAATAAAAATATATTTATTTTACGATACAGAAAAAATATTGCTGTATCATTAAAAATTCGTCTAATTCTCTTCATCATCGAATTCGTTTCAAGTAGAAAGATTTGAAAATCTATTCATGTGAGACGAAATTTAAAGAGGAATAAATGAGATTTGTATTCTCAATATTTTAAACAGTTGAACATTTACCATTTAATAAGCTATTGTTTTTGCTTTCTGAGCGTGGTATTTAATTATATTTTACTTTCCCGAAAGAAGAGTTACTCTCTTAAAAGTAATATTTATGGTAGAACAATGGATATCAGCCACCATTCACCCGATGCTATTTATTGAATTGGTTAAATATTATTATAAAAGACATTTGTGGCAAATAATTACACTGGTAAAGCAACATTTAAATTTTATCGATTTTATTTTTTGAATATATTTATAGTTTTAAATAATGAATAAAATTCAGAATAAGAAATGGATAGATATTTGTTCATTTGATCACTGAGTTGACATAGGTTGCGTAAAGTGACAGAATATCTAGGAAGTAATATTTACATTAATTTACTGTGGCTAATTAAAATAGAGAGTTATTCAAAGATATTCAAACGATTTCAAAATTCTATATTTGAAAAAAAAAATAACCCAGAAAAAAGGATCAGTAATACATGAATACAAAGGAAAAATATAGAAGCTTTATCGCTAATGTTTGATACAATTTTCTTCAGTTACACATATAATGCTAATTAATTATGTAAATATCTGTCAAACACTTTGTTAAGTGTCAGTGGTAATTGATTGTACAGCAGCAGAAATCAATTGTTTGATTTCAAATAAAAATGGTGTGCAATAGTGTGACTTTGGGCTATTCGCGATTTTCTCTTCACTAACCTTGGGGACTTTAACTGAGACTTATTACATGAAATAACAATTTCTTCCCAACCCAAATGAAACGTGATTATGTTAATTAGATGGAGGTGGAAAGAAAGTGAAGGGTATCAGATATAGTGTTATAAATAAAGCGAAATTTAGAGGATAGAGGAAGAGTGTGGTAACTCCGAATATATTTCTAGCAAGAGGCCGATAATATTAAGAGTAGTTACTGGCTACAGCTGTCACAGAGGATTTGACAGATAAAATCAACTCCAACTGGAAGGGTTTTGGCAAGAGCGTATTATTTCAATAATATTTGAATTCGTGGGTTTATCTTAAAGTTCAGAGAGAGCTTTAAAGTTAAATATTATATTACAGTAATTGATAAATAAAGAGTTTAGTTGGAACTAACTTGCGTGTCTTTGCATTAATTATTGACTTTTAGAGTTAATTATATTTAATTATACAATGGCACAAGAGTCGGGTAGAAGTAATGCAACGTTACAATGCTGTCGAAAACACTTTATCTTTTACAAACCTTCAAAAGAAGTCACCTGCGGTATCAGGTAATTAATCATGGGAATCGCATCTATAGTGACTTAGGTGACCAGCTGTGAAACATCCAATCATCTGGTCCAATGCAGTCGCTCCGAATGTGAGGTAGCTCCGTGAAAGCTTCTAAAACATTTTTAGTGAAATAGATTCACGAAGAACACACGAGCGTCACCTATTGTTATGAATATATAAAACTTCCACTAATTCCTTTGCTTTCATGTATTTACTTATCATTGTATATTTTTCTCTTTTTGAAAAAATAGAATTTTAAAATCGGATGAATAATTTTGTATAACCCTGTATTATAGTGGAAATTTACGATCAGATAAAATACATATCGCTCTTACTTTTGCTATGCAAATATGAACATTTTAGATGCTAACTGCATGTTTAAATAAATTTGAATAATTAGTATTTTAGCTCCTTTTGAGAGATTTAATCGAAGTAAAAACTTGTTTATTATTTATTATTGTCAAAACTTATCTACACAGTTGCATCCAGAGATATGTATTTCTCCCGATATTTCTTGATTTTTCGAAGGTCATCATCGTAAAATTCAGCAGATAAACCTCAATCTTTTTCGTACAGAGAATTGCTTCAATCTGTGGATTTCTGAAACCAAGGAAATCAGCATTAATAACTCTAATGTATGTATGGATCAATTAATATAGAGAATAAATTTTATCTAGATATCTTCTCATTATTTTATTAATATTTAAAACTTTGCGATATACCTCGTGAAAAGGCAATCCAAGGTATCATAATGCAGCAGCAAAAATGTTAGCTACAATTTATCTCTGGCATTACTTTTTGAAATAATTTTATTGATTCTTTTATTTCTCGAAACAAAAGCAGAGCTAATGACAATAAAAAAAATCCGATACATTTTGGCTAACGGTTCCAGGGTGCGAGTAGCAATGGAAAAGCTGGCACACATGGCTCGGGCTATTAGCAATGATTGATGCTAAATCAATTGATTGGAGGGAGTTCTCTTTTGCATTTTCGACACACATGTCGTCCAATTGTTAGCCGTTTTGGAATTAAAATGATGGATTCGTGATATTAACATAAAACAATTTGTAAAAGAATCGCCCGAAAGTACCGATTTAAATATTACACCTTCTGAAAGGACGAAAAAAAAAACACATCCTAAAATATTCTTTCATGCGATAAGAAAGGTTCTCCATCTGTTAATACGAAATGAACATTTTAACGTTAAATTTTTAATAAAGGTTGAAAAAAAAAATCTTTTTTTTCTTTCAAGAAGATTCCTGTCAACGAATGAATTCGATTTATCTAAAAACTTCAAAATGATTTATTGATATCAAAAATAACCAAAAAGAAAAGAAACAGATTTGAAACAGATAATTTATTCTGATAAAATCAAAACTTGTTTCATAATGTTAGAATAAAAATAATAATAAGTGGGAATGTAGTTTTTTTTCATTGATAAGGAATTTTATCAAACTATATATATTTACGTTTGAAAGTTTATTTCTTTATCTACAGTATATGGAGGAATATTTGTTTAACTTTATAGTCTGAAATTCATAATAGTTTTGAAAACTGTTTAGCTCTCTGAAAGTAGTAAAATTAATTTTTATATAAAATATTTCTGGAAAAAACTACATTTAAATTTATGCATATGAAATATTAGTACAAATATATTCATAGAATTTGTGAAAGACAATTTTCACTTTAAGTAATATTAGAGTAAAATTCGAATCCTCTTTATATAAAATTATCACAAAATAAAAAAAAAGAATTAAGAACAATTTGGTTTTTAGCAATTAACCGTACAATAGGTGATTTTCTTATTGCCACTCTAACAAGCTGAACACTGAAAATATATGTAGCCAATACCAGTAAGTTAGCTTTCATGCCAGATTAACAATCCATAGCCATTAACTCAAAAATGAAAATTAAAGAAAATAATTCTTTTCGTTTTATAAAATGTTGCACTTTTCACAAATACCTTTTTGGGCTATAATATATTTAAGAAGTTATAGGAATTAGAAATTATTATAATTTGTGACAAATAGGAAAATATGATCATATTATGTTTCATAAATATTTTCAATTCGGATTCATTTCCCCTTTCTTCGACCCGATTGAAAATTGAGAAGTTTGTCGAGTATAAATCTCTTGTTGTCCTAATACGACTTCCTAATACGAAACTAAGACCTTCAAAGTAACAAATGTTTAAAGCAAATTTTTTCGACTAAGTTGTTGATATTAGAGTTAATAATTATAAAAAAAAAAGTCAAATGTACCTAGAATTGCTTGCAGAGTAATCTGTATTTAATGTACAAGTAATATGAAGAAAAGCTAGTTGTGGTGGTGGGGAGGGGGGTTCGAATCCCTTCCTAGGATTCTAAAGTTACTTTTTTGATACTGAATTTAATAGATAGGGAGAAATGTTTTATTAAATATTTATTTCATAACATATTTATATTATTGTTATATTTTATTTTTACTAGTTATTTTTATATATATTTCTAAAAAAAAATTGTATTTTTTATATTTAAATCACTTAAATACGCATTTTATTTGTGATTGTTACTGAAGGATACTACGATGAATGTTATTTCGATAATTAAGAATGGTTCAAATTCATTAAATTGTAACAAACATGTAAGTGATATAATTCTTTTATTATATTGGCAAGTATGATAATGTTAGTTTCGTGTCAGCAAAGAAGTATATATAAATCCAGTGTTTGTATTTTAATCATTGCATCTAATTCTTAAAGTAACGCTCTGTGGATGTTTCTCATATTTTCTTGTTGAAGATGTTCATAACTGTGTTTCCTAGTCATTGTTTTTGAAATTGATTACATTAAATCGTATTTTGATAAATAAGAGTGTTACAGGTACATATAAAAATTATAATAGAGATGTGGGTATTGTAATTTCTTGATAAAGTATTGTAAGGATGCTAAAGTCAGTTTTTGTCATCAGAAAATACTTAAATCTAATCAGTTTCTGCATATTAATATGAAATTATCTCTGCAACTGAAGTTGAAATAATATCTTGGTTATTTTTTAAAGAAAATCATAAGGAATTTTCTTAGTCTTTGACCCTGATACGAACAATATTAAACGTTTTGTTGAACAAGATTATCTTCTGTTAATTTCATTACAACAGACAATAGGATAATTAAAATACTGAATAATCTAAGATATTTTAAAAATCTTCGAAAACATAATATATACAAACACAAACATATATATATATGTGTGTGTGTGTGTGTGTGTGTGTGTGTGTGCGTGCGTGTGTGTGTTTAATATTACGATTCTGATTCTTTTAACGCCTAATGATGATTTTAAGTACTAAGGAATGAAAAATTGATTGACGGTTCATGAAAGAAGTATCCTTGATTTTTGAAACATGCGAAAATATAAAACTTGAAATATCTATTTCTTTTAAAACTATCATGTCCATTTCTATTAATTCGTACTGTCGCAGTTTTTGTCTGATAGTCAGTTGCTGCCGAATCACAATTTTGTTGCTGCTGTTTTCGGTTGCTTGATTCATTTAGTTTTAAGTTCATATGTAAAATAATTTGAAATCCTACGTCAGTTTACGTAAAATTAAAGATTAAGTGTAAATTACTTCCGAAGAGTGCATGGTAAAACTATATTTGTGTTATTAGGCGTGTAATTTATTACAACTATGTGTTTATGTTTGGAATTAAATATTTAGCAGTAGTTCGAAGTCCATGAGCAGAATGATTTTCCGTACTATTTTTCTATACTGGAGTTTTCCAGAAGAAAACAAAATAAAAATTCGATTTGGAAAAAATTTCAAAAATACAAATAACTTGTCTTTACATGCAGAATGTCACTGTATCTTAAGTTATGATTACATTAAGTCTCAATGTTTGAAAGCTGGAGGTTTGTAATCAATATTTGTTTTTGAAAAGATTATTCTACAAGCAAATAGCCTGTAAAACTGTACTGATTATTGAAAGAGATACAACACACTGCATACTAATTTACTCACATATCATTAATAGAATCTATTTATAGTTTCAAATGATGTTTCTTTGTACTACGTATGCAGACTGAAATATATTTATGTGTTACAAAAGAGACACCCCGTGTGCATGCGCAAAATGGGGAATGGAAAACCCAAGCCAGGCATTAAATTTTGAATCACAATTTAACCTCCCCCATACACACCTATAGCCAAAAATAAGTTAACGAGAACAACAAAAGCGGGGCTTTCGTATTAATGCCTTTTAATCACAGCACAAATACATCACTTGTTTACTTATGAAGGATGATTAATTATTACGTCAGAACCCGGTTTCGTTGGGGGTGACTTTTAATACTTTTCGATAGCTCTTCAAACCGCCCTCGTACCATAGCCTTTTCGCTTTTCATATAGATGTAAAGAGTCTTAATAGTAAGAAAATAAAATTTTCAATTTATTTTGACTGCTTTTTATTTTATTTTATTT
Organism: Nephila pilipes; assembly: GCA_019974015.1. Classification (NCBI taxonomy): domain Eukaryota; kingdom Metazoa; phylum Arthropoda; class Arachnida; order Araneae; family Nephilidae; genus Nephila; species Nephila pilipes. The sequence goes on from BMAW01056552.1 coordinate 106,078, forward strand.
TTATTTATTTTGACTGATTTTTATTTTATGTTATTTTGACTGATTTTTATTTTATGTTATTTTTACTGATTTTTATTTTATTTTATTTTTACTGATTTTTATTTTATTTTATTTTTACTGATTTTTAT
>BMAW01056552.1:106422-233079 GCA_019974015.1 Nephila pilipes
TATTTGGAATGAGAATTCGTATCTCACTGTGGAATTGTGAATTGATCATTTCTCTCGTTTTTTAATAAGTTCACGCCTTTCGGATTTCTCAAAATCATTGCCATAGTTTTTACGGCCTATGAGACCGTCTCTACCTTCTTTGAAGCAGGTTTATCAAATCATTTGTTTGATTACAATTCTTATCCGTTATTAATAGTGATTTCATTTCTCATCGATGGTGACCACTTGTCTTGTCGCAAATAAATTAATCTATATATATGTATCAGATTTTTTTGGCGCCACGAATATATGACAAAACATAGTGATAAAAATTGTCTGAAACAAGTACATTTTAAGCCCCTTCGAATGCAGAAGTCTTATTTTTAACTGCTATCGTAACAAATATTTTAAGATAGAAATCGATCGGGACATGCAAAATACATAAACTCACATGTATATTACTGCATTTGTTAGAGAATATTTCATATAAATAAAATCATGTATTAAATAAAATCATTATAGGAGCCGTATACGAAGATACAAAAAGTGTTTGGAGCAATCGTCCACAAATATAAACGAGATTAAGGTATTTGGATATCATGATGTGCATTTTAGATAAAAGAAAAAAAAATTCTGAGTGCTAAAGTCGTTGAAATGAACAAAATATTTCTCTTGGTTCCGATAGTTTGGAAAAAAAAAAACATGCGAGGAAATTCAATATATTTCACTACAGTTTTTCATCAATCGGTTTACAAGACATTTAAGCTTGCAAGCAAATTTTCCAAAAAAAGAAAAAAATCTCGAGACCCATTCAGAATTATTATACTCAAGTAAATATGACTTCACTTGTTAGTGGTGAAAGCAGTAGCCTAGTGGTCATGGTCACGGGCTTGTGACCGGCGTTTCATCGAATCAATGACTCCAGTCCTGATACCACTTAACACCTATCATGTATTGGAGTGTATGCACGTTATATCTCAAAGATGCCGTCCTCGTCACGTGACCGAAGATCCAAATTATGAGATCTGTCACCAATAGCCTTCGTGTTGCTTCTAAAACAACATTAATACAATCAATAAATCCAAATCGTGAGATCCGTTGCCAATAGACCTCGTATTGCTTCTCAGTGCGATTTTAATAAACACAATCATTTGTTAGTGGACATAACATGCAAATAATATCATCTGTCACTTAAGATTACGAAGAATTTAAATATGAATGAAAATCGATTGGATAAACTGTCTGCAAGTATTAAAGATAATGAAATATTCAGGCGTATAATAATGTATAGTAAATAATTATATATTTGTAAAAAAATATTCGGTGTGTGAAAGTCCCTAAAATCAACAAATCCTTTTTCTCTTAATCTCAATAGAATGTAAAAAAACTCGAGATAATTCAATCACAGTTTTAAAATAATTGTACATCAAATAGTTTTCTAAGTCTCTCAATCAGCAAGTGAATTCAAATTTGGCAACGCACTTTTTTTAATTTACATTAGTAATAAAGACGTTACATGTATGTTTTCAGCCAATAGCAGCAATAAAAATGAACCAAAAAACAAATGATATCAGCAAATAGAATTAAAAATATATACGTTCATTGTTTATTACAAGAAAAAGCAATTCAACATAAGCAATTTTTATTAAATAAATGTTTAATGATTCCAAGGGAGGAAATTAATAAAATAAAAACGAAAGCATTTTTTTCTATTTGCAGAATTAAATAGGAAACACAAACAATGTTCGGGTCATTAACTCAAATATATGTCGAGAATAATTAAAAACAGCATTGTATTGACATTTAGAAAACAACAAAAATATGCCATCTCTGATTCGAAATAAACGCAAAGAATACATTTTTGCATGTTTTTTGGTCCCCAAGAGAGTTATTTTACAGCTTTCTGTTTTCTTCTGACATTAATATACTATTTCAAATAAGTTATTCACATTGAAAAATAACACTTCCAAAGAATAAAAATCAGAAATAAGATATAACTCTTATTCTCTCTGAATTCGGCTCAGAAATCGTCTGCTAGAAACGTGAGACTTGAAGAAAAGTGACTCAATGAGATTTTCGAAGAAATATATGATTTATTGTATTATTTTACTCTGCCGAGATTTTATTTCGAAATATTTCATGGATTACATCAAAATTTATTTTACGATGTATTCATATAGATTTAAGCGAATAAATAAATAAATTCCTTCAAATGTATATATTTGTATACTAAAAGTAAATTCATTTTTTTTTCGGTGTTTTGAATGTAACAAAGCATATTTAGGAAAATAATACCAAAAGCTAGGGACAATTTGCAATTAATGAAATTTTTGTGAACGCACTTTTTAGAAACATATTTGAGAAATTAGATATAATCACATTCTTATTACATAAAGTGTGATAAAATAGTCTTTTTTGTACGAAAAATAGCGTTAAATTGTTATTTGAAGGAGATGTGGGAGAGTGAGTGGTATTAAAGTTTAGTTGCGCAAGAGCCAGATGTGGCCCTCCTGCGCCAAAACGAGGTATAACTGAGATAAAGACATTGATAAAGAGGAAAGGAATTTAAAATTAGTCGAAAATAGAGAAGGCTCACTACGGTATCCCGCAAGTTCTTCTGACTGTAAACCTTATGGGAAAGAAAAGTTCCTTGGGAGTATTTGAAGAATATTTCGACGTATGATTATATACTTAATCATTTAACCATTTCCATACACTGTAAACCTTATGGGAAAGAAAAGTTCCTTGAGAGTATTTGAAGAATATTCCGACGTATGATTATATACTTAATCATTTAACCATTTTATAAATTGTGTAATCCTTTATAGCACCTTATTTTTAGGCAAGATTTGATTTGATTATTTTATTAGCATCGCACTGAGAAGCAACTTCAGGGTTAATGGCTACGGACCTCGAAATTTTTTAACTCGGTCTAGGGACCATGGAGTTTCGTATTCTTTACAAATGAAATGGATATATATATATATATATATATATATATATATGCCATTTTTTCAAATATTATAAAATAATTGTATAACATATTACAATTGAATGAGTTAGAACTTTTCTTATTTATCAAAACATATTTTATTACAGTGTATTTAGGTAACAGTGACTAGGAAAACCCAATTAGGATCATCTTCAAGAAATAACATTGAAATCGTGCACAGAAGTTTCCAAACATCAAATTCAAAAATTCAGATAAAGAAGAAATTTCATGTTAAGGTGCAGACACAAGATGTGAGACTTGCCTCTTAGGCTTCAGCTCATCCGCTATTAGAACCCTCTTGTAAATTCGTTGAAAAAAGATAGAATTTTATTTAATGAACAATCTAATTATTAGATGCCAGAAAGCATTTTTTTCATCCATTGAAAGTGACTTATGACCAATGTTAGGAAATAATATTGAAATAAACGCGAGGAGAATATCAGAAACCGTTGAAGAGTATAAGAAGGAATACCGAGGAAATCAACCTAATTTATAAAACTTTTATGGAAATTGTCTTACTCGCATATATAAATTCTGCATTAAATCTGTTGCAAATAACAACGTTGTGTTACTGAAAAGAATAGTATGAGCCTCAACATAGGCCGTACTGACACTGAATTTATATATTCTTTTCTGATCACAAAAACTGACATTAACGTAATTGAACATATTGTGAATGAATTATGTTATCTACATGCCTATTACAATTGGATGAATCACAAACGTTCTTATTCAGGAAAACACCATTTATTATAGAGTATATCGGTAACGATAACAAAGAAAACCAATTATGAGCATCTATGAAAAATAACATTAGAATCATACAAAGAGAGGTAATTTAAACTTCAGATGCAATTTAAATTCTTCGAGTGGCTTAACATTCCAGAACCAGTACCTCACTATTTCAGACTAGTTTTCCAGACGCTCCTTAGTTGTAAGATGGGGAAAAAAACCTTTCAAGTTAACGATACATCGAAGCAAAAATCTCCGCAGAATAATATCAGCGATAAATCATCCCTGTTTCAAGCAACTTTTAACGATATCTGCGTGAAAAATGATACACTTGAAAAACATGAAAAAAAGAGAAAGCAGTTGCAGAGAACTAAAGCGCGTAAAGAGAAATGTATGATTCAAAGAAAGAGTATTAAGGAAAAGGAGGGAAGAACAAAAAAATCGCTTTTCTTTTCTCAAGCCGAAGCTATTACGAAAAATCGAGGAAACTCTAAGCGCTCTTAAAATAATGGTAGAGAGAAAAATGTCTGAGAAGAAAGCACATAGAGTAAAATAACTCGTTTTCCAGGCTAAATTTTCACTATTAGTGGATTCCCATGTAAATACTATTATTTCTTTCTCTCTCTCTCTCTTTGCTCCGTCACTCGTTTTGTTTACTGCTCTTTTTCATTGGATGTATAGGATTGAATTGAGAATAGAAATTCTGGAAACAAGAGTTTTATTTATACTATTTACATTTCAGGAAAACAATATCCAGAGTTTATTCTTTTCTTTAATTGGTCTTTTCAAGTGGTTCTTTTTTATTATTGAACTATTTAGCATTATTTAATGTGGTTTACTTCATTAAAATAATATGAGAGTGTATTTAAATCAAAAATTATGTAATGATGAAGAAACTACTGCAGAAAGAAGCATTATTCAAAATGAATTTAATAGAAACATTAATTTAGATTTTATTTATTGTTAACTGGTTTAGAAAATTACCATGAAAAAAAGGAAGCTCTGTCACGTAAGTGTATTAAAGTAAAGGAGGGGCTTAAAAATTACCAGTGTTTTAAGATAGATGACTTTGCCATGGCAAGTTAGCTTTATCATTGTGTACTGCCATCTGTGAAATTGTTCGAAAACAAATATAATATTGATTCATTGTATAGCTTTAGCTTAGAACCATTTGCTGCCAAATCTAAATTTGATTGCTCTGACTTCAATTGTCGTTCTTATTATCCGTCGAGTTCTTATCATCAATAATACTTAGAATCATTATTATACACTGTGACATCAGACTATTCTTAGTCACCTCTTGTGCCATAGCTAAACTCAATGTATTAACACTAAAAGTCGATAAGTGAATAAAAGAGGCGTTAGGCAGGTAAACACTGTACTTATTGACTAATTGCTAATATAACGATAAATATGACAGGCTCTCCCCAGATAATGCCCTAAATATATTAACTCGATCTACCAATAATAAAATAACATATTCTTACCACTGAGGACTCTTACTAACAGACTCTTACCACTGTCAAACTGAGGCTATCTTGACATCTAACTTTCACTAAACAGCCGATAACTTGTAATAATTCTTGGCTCCGACTTCGAATCTAGAACAATTGCCAAACACTAGAACCAATCGACCTCTATCGTGATTCTCATGCTGAGTTTATATATTTCCTATCTCACTTACTTTACTTCATTTCTACCTGCTTGTGGTTTGCATATTCACCTTTCATTTTTGGTTGGGAAAAGGTTGTTGAGCAAAAGCAATCAAATCTTAATTAAAAGTCTCCAAGGTTACTGAAGAGAAAACCACGAATAGCCCAAAGTCACAACACCAGAAACCATGCAACTATAAAAACAATGCGCTGCTTGGGAGGAATCTGCTCCAAAGAAGATCAGGGCAGTCTAATCGGTCAAAAAATATTTGGGCTAGAATTTTTGGGCTGTAAATAGCATTATACTATTAGAATTCTTAGGAAAACGAAAAATGATTTTTAGGAAACAGTACAGTGAGTAACCCACTTCACGTTCCTAATTATGGAAATATTTTGAACCGACACCGTGCTTTGTTGAATTATCTTGTTCGATGCATGATGTGCAGTAGTATTATTCTATTCAAAATATGTCTTATTTTCCTGTCCAATACCTGATATACATGGCAAAATGTGATACCGCATTGTCTTGCTATATGCTTGATAAACGTGTTGTATTACTTCATATGAAATATGATATATTTGCTGTTATATCATTGTGATGTAATCATGTTACCTGTCTCATTTGTTATTTTTAATATTAGTCGAATCACAAATTTGAATTTCAATTTAGTTCAAGCATAAATGAATTAATTAAAATATTCAATTTTGTTTCAAAATACAGCTTATTAATTATCTAATTAAATGAATGCTTTCAACCAGTTAGAAGACACTATTCCAATTCTGTGATTACAACAACTTCAATGATATATCAAAGAATGCGTTTACATGAAACCGATGCGAGTAAGGTCTCCAATTAGAAAATCATCGATACAACGTCTGTTCCTATTCTCAACAAATTACGTAGATATGCAAGAAACTATCCCAACTTCTAAAGTTTCCTTAATTTTAGTAACCAATTTCAATTGGTTGGAAAGGAGTTCGAAATTTATATATAAATTCAAAGAGAAAACCCAGATATCATTTAAGGGGAGTTTCGCGAATAGCCTGTGGTGCAATTTACCCGATGTCGGTGGTGCGAATGTCATATAATTTAATATAACTACCTTCTAGAAACTTTATTTTCTTATGTAAATGTATATAAAAAGTTTATCTATATGATCACATTTATTGCTTTGATAATTGTAAGACTTTTAAGAATATATTGAATGAATACATTCATGAAAATCAGACTGGAATAACGCTTTCCTTTTGAAAACTTTGTTTAATCCAAAATGCAAATAAGAATCAATTTAAGTTTCTGTATACAACTACATATATGAGAAAGAATCTATTTATCGTTTATTTATTCACTTAAACCTTTCCAAATCCTTCGGAGGAAAAAGTTACAAGGCAAGAAAGAAGATTCCGCAGTAAAATATCATCAGTATTCGAATAATTCAAGATATCGGTCTTTTTTCAGAAATTCACTTCTGACTTCACTTCAGATTTTTTGGTGTTGGAGGACATTTTTTAGCTAAATTCGTGTAGAATAAAATGAATATCTGTTTTCAGAATTTTTATATTTGTAGCAATGTGTTAGTCTCTTTCACATTTGTTTGAAATAGTGTAGATATATGACAAAACATAAGTAATAAATTCTGATGACAATCTCTTGGAGAAGAAAGGAATTCATAAGTTTGTTTAGGGTGAATATTTTCATTTATGGGAAGCATGATTTTTAATTAATTTTGGAATGTCAATGAGTTGTAATTGTAACAATTAATTTATTGGTTTCATTTAATTATAATCGTATAATTTGTTTTGCTATTCAAATACGATTACAAAAATTTGTATTTCTATTGCTATGTAATTTCATAATTCTTTATCTAATCATTGTATTTGATATCTGAAATAAATGTGATATAAATCTACCATATACATTTGATTTTATTAAATTTATATGTATCAACATGACAATTGTTAAGGATGCAAAATATTGTATTAAGAAATACATGCTTATCTACATATACAGTATGAAAGTTATAAGTATTATCGAAATGTTTCAAAAATATTTAAAATAAGACGATATCGAAGAAAAGAATTTTTGAATAATCCAAACAGTTATTGCTATAATAAAATATATTCTCTATAATTCTTTACATTTTTTTTCTATTAAAACCATTTATAATAAAAAATATCAAGAAAGAATGATGATGAAGTCAATATAAAATTGAAAAAAAAAAATAGCATAAATGAATTATATCCTTATTTTCTTTTTTCTTCTGGTATTGCGCGTCTCCACTGTGCATAGAGATCATGGACGAGGACTCTAGGAAGGCGTTGTTTGTGTGGAGTCGCAGGTTCTAGGCTAGTGTCATGAAAAATTCACGTGTAGCAGGTACGTTAAATGTTTCGAGGTCACATGTCCGCTTATGGGCGTGGTGTGAAAGTTTGGAGATGGAGGAGCCAGGTCAGTTGCATTCCTCTTCACTTGACCGAGATTCAAAATTACAAGGTCCATTGCCGATTTCCTTGTGTTTATCTCAGTAAGACGTTTATAAACAATCAAAATACCTTAGGGTTTTTTGCATTATCAAGGAGATATGTTACTTCTAAAATTGCCCCGTAATTGTTTTGCATTTTTAAATAATACGTTTACTAAATGGAATGGTCAAAATCAAGCAGGGTTGACATTTACGTCCGGACCAAATATAGAAAGCTTGGATTGTTCTGTTTATTTGTATTCTAAACAAAATTAAAATAAAAATTATATCATCAAAGTTTGCTTTTTAAACTTATTATTATATTTTTAAATAGCGTGGAAATATTTTCTCAAAGAAAGACGTCAAATCCATTACGAGATAGCATATAATCTCCCTGAAATATGCAAAAAGGGGTGTTAAATGCTTAGCTCTATACCAAGAGTTAATCATATAATGTTGAGACTGAATCCGGACATATAAGGGACTTATGTTCTCAGGACGAAAATATAAATTCTTGGAAAACTATTTCAGCAGCAGATGTCTCAGCTAGTGTAGACTTTGCAAAATAAGTCCATTTACACATCATCCATCAAACCGTTGAAGTTTCAGATTCTTATAGAATTTTAACACCTACTTTCTAGAAGAAGAGATATTCTTATTATAACTGAGTAACAATGGCGAAAATATTGATTTGGATCTGTACCATGTATCGTACACTGTAAAATTCTCCAACTTTAAAATAATATTCTACTTTTGTCGATTCTAATGCTCTAAACTACCAGCAGACTTTTATCTTGACTTTTGAAGTTCTTCACAAAATATTATGATACTTTTCAAATGGATATACTCATACATATATACAATTTTGAAAATCTCCAAGGTTTTTCGTTGTTATCGATCAGATATTTATCTGACAAAACTTTGAAACGCAACTATCTTTTTCTGATATCGTTAATATACACATGATCTTATCAGAGTACTAAAGAATTACTTTGAACTTTATTGAAGAAACGTATATGAATAAGGTATTTACACATTTTAGAATAACTTTCAGCGTCTTTCCTCAGTTTTACAATATAAAGTATATTTTTTTTAAAAAAAAATATTTGATCTGATAACTCTGATCAAGAGTTTCAAATGATCCAAGACAACTTTAATATTTAAAACATGATTTATTTTTCATTTAATATATTATCTTGCCTTCATTCAAGTAGAACAAAAGTGATATTAGTTTAAGCATTTACAAAATTAATAGCTTATGATAAAAAGATAGGTACAGCCTTCTATCATAAAATTATGCTGCACTGAAATATAGTGATGAAGAATCGAGAATGTGAGAATCCTCTTGGAAGAATTCGAGTGAGATTCCAGTATGCAGAAAACGGCAAGTCTAATGATGCGCCATGTTTTCTACTCATTTGGATGATATCAGTAGGTTTGGGCCGTAAATACAGAGATGGGATCCATGCAGGTCTAGGAGAAGACTGGAATCATTCGAACAGCATATGGATCAGTGAGACAAAAATTCCGTTTTCGATTATGTTGTTGTTGTGCTCGGATGATAACTGCACGGATATAAATACTAATAACGCAGGAGCTCAAGCAAAATATTAGGTATGGATATTAAATAACGATCTTGACGCTGCTTCAGAAGAAATACGCATGCGCCAAATGCCAGTGAGCTACAGCTGCTTAGCACGAAGCCTTCTCTTTCGATTGTAGTGTCTCTCGCTTCAGTAAACAAATCCCTATAATAGTACCCTTCGTTCACATTAGAATTATTTTTTTAGTTTCTCCGGAAAAATGATAATTGTGTGAACAGCAGAGTAACGAATTGTTGTGATGTTTCCGGTGAAAATTGGGAAAACCACTACTGAAAATTATAACTTTAAAATGAGTATATGACATTAAATGTGCATCACGTGCACGTGCTTTTTCAGTAGTTTAAGCGTTTCATGGATGGTCTTGAAGACTTTGAAGATAATTCATGCTCGGGCTGCCTTTCCACGTCAAAAATGGTGGACAGTATCGAGAAAATCGGCAATCAATCAAAAATGAATCTGACAGTCTGATAAGTATTTGGGCTATTGCTGAGACTATAGAACTGCAAAGAGTCCGTGCGAGAAATTTTACATAACAGTTTTAACAAGCAAAAAGAGTGTGTCAAAATCGTTCCTAAAATTCTCTCATTTGAACAAGAAGCTGGCAAAAGTGTCTGTACTGACACTTTGAATACTATTGAAAATAAACCAAACTAATTAGAAATAATAATAATGTATGACGAATCATGGTTTTTTCTTATGATCTTGAAACCAATTGCCAATCGATTTATTGGAAGAGCCCATCTTCACCGAGAACCAAAAAGGCTTGAATGATCAAATGAAAATTCAAAGCAATGATGGTTGTGTTTTTTCGATATTTATGGGATTGTGAGCCGCCCCGATGTCCTGAAGGTCAAATTATTAATCAACATTACTACCTTTACGTTCCTGCTGAGTTCTGTGAAAAATAAGGAGAAAATGATCCGCATTGTAATAGAAGGACAAGTAATGGGTTCTTTACCAAGAATAGCTCATTCAGCATCGCCTGTCAAGACATGCGAAATAGGACGAAGCATTCATGAATGAATATTCCTCTGTGATTTGTTTGTATACATTGTCTATATACAACAGATTGTTTTGTATTAATTACTTGGAGAACATATCTCATAATGGTAATTTCCGTGACGCTAATCGCAGTATACCCTCCTTTCTAGTTTAAGTTATTAACGACAGGTAATGATTAAATAATATGTGATCTTGTATAAAAACATTCTCTTATAAAATGGAAAATTTCATCAATCTCTTGTAATGTTGGAAATTCCATGAAAATTCTCTTGTAATGTTGAAAATTCCATGAAAATTCTCTTGTAATGTTGAAATCAAAAAACATGTATAAGATGGACGTAAAGGAAGTTCTTGAACTTTCTGAACACGTTAGGGACTTTTTTTCTCAATAACTCTGCAATAATCATACGTAGACAAAAGAAAAAAAAAGAAAAAAGAAAAGGCTAAATTTAATGTAATTCGAATTCAGTACACAAGAAGACATAAAGTTATGTTCATCAAAAAGAATTGTCTGCTAATGACGCAAATAATGGATGGAAAATGCAATTGTTGAAATAGAAGCTACTTCACTTTTTGGATAAGTAGTCAACACACTATGATAATTATAAGAAACTCTTTATGACATTATGAATATTCTCAATATGGGAGAGATTAGGAATCTAGTTTCCATAAAAATAGCCAACAAGCTTCAATATAATCATTAGCAAGTTGTAGCGTGTGAAATTTCGTATTATAAAGTCGTTCGTACGATGTGGCACACACAAACAGAACGGTAATACACTGAATTCCAGTTTTTAATTTTGAGTACATATCGCTATGCAGTATGTGTACAGCAATTCACTAACAAAGGAGTCTGGCGATTGAAATAAATTAGATGTTGCACCATAAACACTGACGAGGGCCTGAATATAATATTAATGGAGAGACGTTTCCATAAACAGGCTTTGATGGTCGTCCGAGCACAATTGCAAAAAGGGACTATTTATTTAGACTTTTCGACTTCAGTCAACGTAATTTAAAGCTGATGCAGCCCAGTACACTTATAACCAAACTTGATGGTGTAAGATGAAGTATAAGGATATATAAAAGGTGTAGGTGGTGTATGGATTTGCCATTTCAGGCGCTTGTTATTGGTCTTATTGGTGACGTATACCATCCGAAACCTGGAAGGCTTATGCGACTAGTCTGGTACCGTGATAGATGAGTTGACAATCAATTTGTCCTCCCCTTCTGTTATTCCCCTTGGAAGTGCTCTGCCATTCTGACGCTGAAATCTGACGTTATTCACCCCATCGTCAAGTAACCGCATAAATTAGTTCCAAATATTGAGTGATTCTTCGATTATCCCATTCATTCCCTTTCAATTTAATAGCATGAATGTTTTTAAATTTTTATAAATACACGTAATAAGTACTAAAATGTCAGCAAAGCATTGTTATTCGTTATATTATACGATTGGTATATATCCACAATCGCGACCTTTTGACTACCAAATCGATCTAGATCAGGCAAGAAAGGCACCAATATCTTATTTAATTCCTCATTTTGAAGCAATCACACTCTCTTTGTAGGGATTTTCTGAAATAGAAGTCATTTCAATACATGGTAACCTGTATAATCATTATTTTCTTATGTTTCAATGATTTGTAACGTATTGTATTTTATACTCGTAAATACACATTAAAAATTATTTGTTATAATTATGCATTTTTACAATTAATCGATTCTCGTGTTTTAATCAGCAACCGATAGTTTAAATTTCCCGTACAATTTCATAACCAATACACTATAAAAGCAAAAATAAAATGTCTAAATTAACTTAACGTGTTGAGATTGGTATAAATATTTCTACCGAGCTTGCAAGCACTGACAGAGCAAAAGTGAAAACGCTGGTCTAGAGGACTAGAGTTTCCCCTTTCAACACTCTCACTGCTGACAAGATTAAAATTCACTTTTAAGTCTTGCTTATTTGTTTCCTATTTTCTTTACGTTACCAGATAGGTGTTCTAGAATATTTTAATGCAATATATAAACCTATATATTTTACTCTTAAAGTGTTTTCAGCCAAATATATCTTCTCTTAGTCTCTGTTCAGAAATCACATTATTCAGACATCTATTGTTAGTTCAATTTAGCATCTACGTGACAATATAATAATTCCTATGCTGTATAATTTATCTTTAAAAATTACCACTACGCTATTGAACGATCTAATACCATCAGTAACATAAGAATTCTCTTGTTAGAAGGATAATCCTTTTCCTTTCTAATGGTAGATTTTCTCCCTTGAAAGAAGGATTCCTGTTTTTCTAAGGATGAAGGAAAATATCCATCTTAATGATACCTTCTCTCTCGATAAAAAAGGTCATTGGCCTATATCATCTTATCTAATCTTAAGGGACCTGTATCACTTATCCATAAAGAATCGATGAGTTCTGTATTTCTTTTATAAATATTATTGCCTTACACCAAAGTGATATATACAAAATAAACAATCTTGTATCATGAATGTTTAGTACTTCTAGAATATCTAATAAATTAAAGCTGGATTAAAGCCAGAAATCCTTGACTCATATGATATTTTACAAGAAAATATGTGTTACAATGTTCAAGCGATAGCAAGATAAGATATATAAGTCGACAGATAACATCAGGGAAGTTCTTGGTGGAGTCCAGTGAACTCATAAGAGAATAGAAGTACTGAGATTTCGTGGGTTCTTCATTCAAAAAAAGTAGTGCAATGTCCTCAAACGTTTCGAAGCAATATGTTCGGAAATATAGTCAATTCACGGTATGTTGAAAACGTTATTAACAGAATAAGTCTTACTGTTGAAATATTAGTGACTCAATAAATATTTTTTATATTGCTTCTTTTTCAGAATATGAAATATTTATAAATTAAAATTTCCTTTTATAAATTGTGATATATGTAATATTTCTTAAATTGCTATTCCATTTTGTATAATTTTTTTTCTAAAGAATTCTAAGTAAGGAAGTTTAAGATTTCTCATTGCTTAACGTAGTTCTGATGTGTGTATCTGCTTGACATTACATTCCTATTATAATGATAAATCTGCTGCATAGGATGTAAAATATTTTTGGTCTATTATGCCCTTTCGAAAAAAAATTACTCTGCTGCCTCATTCTCAAAAAATAAAGCACAACTCCATTCTTGAAATCATTTATGTAATCCCTGTTTTCAAACTTTTTGAGTCATAGATGATTTTTTTTTTCATACTGTGATTCGATGGCACCTTTCTAATATATTATGTTATTGTCGTGCATACAGTATATTATGTTACTGTCGTGCATACAGTTTATTATGTTGCTATCGTTCATCTATTATTCTATGTTATTATTATGCATCTAGTATTTTATTATGATATTATGCATTTAAATATTATGTTATTATGCATTTAAATATTATGATTTTATGCATTTAAATATTACGTTATTATGCATTTAAATATTTTGATATTATGCATTTAAATATTTTGTTATTATGCATCTAGTATACTACGTTACTATTATGCAGCTAGTATAATATACTGGTGTTACATTAAGTAATGGATATTTTATTGCTAGAACTCCACGAGAAATCACGCGAGAGATATGATATTCAGAAATGAGAGACATAACTTTGTACTTAAACGATGGCGTAAGCATAATTGGGCAAAAATAAATACAATGTATAGAGTATGGATTCAATTTAAAAAAAAGCCTTATTGAACTCATAGTATCCTTACACTTAATTGTCTGTTCTAGAGGAAGAAAAACAAGCACATGTTCCGTAGTATGGGATATGCCATTCCCTTACTACAATGGTTGCTGCACACCGTCTCTCCATACTCAGCACCATATTGTCCAACAGTTCTTGAGGTAAGAGTGACTATTCCTCAATCAGCATTTGTTTCAGTTCTTGGATGTTCCCTGAATGATGTAATCTTCCGCAAAGCGCCTCCTCAAATCATCCCACACATGTTCTATGGGATTTAAATCTGGGGAGAACGCTAACCATCCCATTTCAGTGATATCTTCACTTTCCAGCAGGTGCTGAACATCAGCGGTCTGGTGTGGCCGTGAATTGTTATCCATAAAAGTGAAGTCTGGTCCAATAGCATCTCGGAACAGACACACATGGGGAAGGATAACCTTCTTACGACAGCGATCTCCGGTTACAGAGCCTCTGTTGTAAAAGTGGAACTCAGTCCCCCCATTCAGCATAATTCCTCCCAAGACGACAACTTCAGGACCACCATAACTGTCTCTTTTCGTGATTACTAAGATGAAACCGTATCCCAATCTCCCTCCAAATCAACTGATGATGAGAATAGCTTGTGGCACTTAAATGATTCTCATTCGAAATGAGGGAAAGACTCAATTGATGAGATGTTCAGTTTTGTGCTCCTTACACCACTATAAATGAGGCCGCCGATATCTAACTTTAAAACGGATGTAGCGTTCATGACAGAGGGCAAATTTGCCACCTTTGTGAAGGCGTCAGGCCGCGAACACTTGTCGTCCTGTTGCTGAACACAGTTGCTGAGGATTGGCGTTTGCTGACCGGTATCGGGTTATACGATATATTGGTCATTCACTGCGGTTGTTTTCCTAGAGCGGCCACCACTAACGTTCCTAACAGCTGTACTTATGGTTTGGAAGGTTTTCCAAGCTCGCGAAACGACACTTTTGTTGATTCCAAACTCTTCTGCTATACTGGTCAAACTACGCCATTCCCCTAGCTTTACGATCATTCTGCTACGTGTGAAGTCAACCAGATGATATTTTTCTAGCCATATTTCTTGAAAAACTCGCTTGCACTTGCATCGAATGTCTTTAACTGCGCTTCAGTTCTTCATTTCAATGTGGTCTTGAATTGCACCCGCCGACCTCACGCGTTTTTGACATTTGCATACACATCTCCTTTCTACTGAATTGTTTGTTCAGTGTAATAACCCCTTTTCTGCAATTTCATGGCTATCTGCTTAAAATTTACATTGTTGGTTAAGATTTGCACACTAGTGTATGTTACTATTATGCAGCTATTATACTCTATGTTACTATTATGCAGCTATTATACTCTATGTTACTATTATGCAGCTATTATACTCTATGTTACTATTATGCACCTAGAATAATGTGTTAATTTTATGCATTTAGTATAATATGTTACTGTTATGTATCTATTATACTAAATACTATATTACCATTACGGAAAACAAGGATAGAGTTCTAGTCAAAGATTCCTACATTAGTCACAAACATTTTGTGAACAAATGTATAATGTAAAAAAACTTACTTAATAATGCGGAATAATCAAGCTTAAAGGACATTTATAACATCTTGTTGAAATATGTGTTCGGTGAGTTTTAATATTAATCAAGATTCTTAAGGCGCTCTTGCCTAGAAAAGTAGTAATTGTCTTATATGATCACCCAAAATTTGCCTTGGAAAGAAAAGGTCCCCTTAGACATCTTCAACGCTGAATGGTTCGTGGTATTGAATTTAAAGGAATCAACGAGTTAGTACCACGCTCTGTTGTCTTTGACTAACTCATTGATAACACTAATTGTACATTACTCTCTCTTGTTTGAACGTCAAACCTTTTCCATGAACTAACACTATAAAGTAGGAATCATAAAACACATTAATATGCATGCTACAGTTTTAGCTGACAAAATTTAAGAACGGTCATGTATATAATATAAATGGAAGGAAGTACACTTTTAAAAATACTGTGTACCTGATAGGAACCCTTTTTACCTCTGTTCTCCGTGAATGCTCATAAACTCCTAGGATATACTTCTATATCTTTCCTCTTTCTTCTTGTTTCTTATAATGTGGAATGATCACGCTTAAAGGACATTGTCCGAAGACTACTTTTTAGCAGCACTGTTTTCCCTGACCTCACCCCAGCCATAGGGCGTATTCTATTTCAACCCTAAACTAAAAGAAAACGAGTAATATGAAGGGGCTGAGCGCTCAGTGCTTCACCCAGTCAGGGACTGAAGCCGGGACATTAAAAAAATTGTTTTTAATATAATGTTTATTAGCTGTATAAAATAAAGAATCATAGAAAATACAGCTTCTGACAAAAATAAATACAATAATACTAATTTTAAATAATTTAAAGCAATATGATATAAAATACAAGAAACAATACATAAACAACACAAATTTCATTAAGATCTCAGAACATAATATTAATAGGTTTATGTTTTATTTATTACCTCAAAAATATTTTCTATTTTCCCACACTTCTTGTCTTTTCATCGTCTTTTTGAATGGTTTGCAACCCTTTGTTATACACTGGTGTTTAAAATTTAGAGAATTTGCATATTTTGTCGAATTTTATGAAAAGAATTGAACGAAATATAAAAGTACTGCTTCGAAACAAAGTTGTTGTATGTCCAATATGCAAGCGTATACGTGTGTGGGGGTGGAACTATACGAAAAACAGGATTTTTAAGTGCTCATGCCAAAATCCGCATTTTATTCTCAAACACATTTCGCCGAATTTCTTGGTGTTTTTTGCAACAATCGCTTAAATTAAAATTCAAATAGTAAAAATGAGTAACCACCAACGTTTAGATGATGGAATTAAATGGCAAAATGTGGGTAGGCTAGAAGTAGGACAGTCTCAATTTAAGATTTGCAGAGAATTCGATTTAACGCCAAGGGGAGTGTCCAACTCATGGAAACAGTTTTAATACAACGGATCCGCCTAGAAAATCATAGGCAAGATCGTCCAAGAGCCCTGATAACCAGAAAAGATCGCCATTTGTCAATTATAGTGAGGAGTAACAAGGATGCTACAGCCTCTCAGCTTTCTCATGAGTTGTATGCGGCCACAGGAATCTGAGTTTGAAGGGTGACTGTTTTTAGAAGACTTCATGAAAGAGGGCTGTTTGCAGCAAGACCTGTTGTTTGCCTCCCTCTCAGTTCTGCGAACAGGAAAGTCCTCTTAAAATGGTACAGAGACCATAGAGATTGGAGCAGGGATCCACAAGCGACCATTCTCTTCACTGATGAGTCTCGGTTCAGCCTAACCAGTGATTTTCGCCGTACGTTCATATGGAACCAAGGACTTACTACCTGCCCTCCATTGTCCAAGAAATCGACCATTACGGCAACGGAAACTTGATGGTCTGGGCAGACATCATGTTGAATGGTCGTACACACCTCCATGTCTTTGAAAGAGGCACTATAACTGCTGAGAGGTATAGGGATGAGGCCTTTCAGCTCTATAGTCACCTTTTCAGGGTTCCAATTGGTCCGGATTTCTTTTTAATAGATGACAGCGTGAGGTCACATAGTGCTCATCTGGTTGACAAACTTCTGGAAAGTGAGGATATTCGCCGGAGGGATTGGCCAGCAAGATCTTCAGATATCAGTCGTATAGGGAATGCCTGGGAAGCTCTGGGAAGGGCAATTGTAATTCAAATCCCCTCCGAGAACCATCCTAGACTTGAAAACCACGTTTCTGAACTAGTGGAACCAATTGCCACATGAACTCATAAACTGCCTTATTTCGAGCATAAAATTACGGTTCAAGGCCTGTATATCTCTAAGAGGGGACGATACCCACTCTTAAACCATTTTTCTGTTTGAATCTGAAACTGCTTTTTCATTTCTTGCCACTGCAATGAGTGTTACACACGATCATGTGTGTATATTATGATTGTTGAATAGTTATTTTTTGTATTATATCAACCCTACATACAAATCAAATTTAATTAAAGTCTGTCCAGTAGTTCTAGGAATAATCGACCAAATCGGAAATTTCTCTTAATTTTGAACACCAGTTTAATTTTGCGGAACCCGATAATGACATTGTGGACCCTTAGGGTTTCGTGGGCCGCAATTGAAGAATCTATGCACAATAGAATATTTCACAATAAGGCCGTTTCAACAAGGTTTCTCAAACGGTTCCGATAAGAATATACGTTCCTTTAACGAGTGAATTTTAAGCTATAGTTTCCTAAGAAACCGGTGCCGTTTTCTAGCGGCTGTAATATTATAGTGGATGATATCAACAAAACTTTGTATATGCATACCAGTAATGGGGATTCCTCGCATTCAACGCTCTTTGGGAAACCACGCATCTAATTTATAAAGACAAAGTTTTGATGAAGTCATCCACCATAATATTCTTAAGGAACCAGGATTTTAATTCATAAGATATTAACTTCATTGTTTGATAGTCAAAATAATTGTAGATGAATTGAATTTGGATTCACTCCACCATTCTAAAATCAAGGCCAACTGGGTACTTACATTACAATAATGCACCTTGATACACTTCATTTTCAATTAATCGGTTTCGGCAAGTAAAAATTTTACTATGGCTCCATTAGTCACCTTATCAAAATCCTCTCTGATAAGGGGACTAATTACTCACACGTTCATAATCTTAAATATTAATTGAAACGGAAATCTATGGTCGTTAAATGAACTCTAAGCACATATAAAGTAACTAATTAAAGTAGTCACTCAACAATAGGTCTAGAATGTAGTCAATTACTTTTCAAAACCTTATTTATCATTTCTCTGAAATTGGAAATACTTTCTACTCATTCCCTCTCCATCAATACAGTTACTAATAACATCTATAAATGTAAAAGTTTATTTCTAACAAGATCCGTAGCTCTGATCTGAGTTAATCCAATATGATATGAATTTCTAATAGAGAACATTGAGTTTTTGTTCTTACAGATCACACAAACACTGATCAAGTAATTCCTGAGCACTATTCCAAGCCTTCGCACACTTGCAATCTTTCTCTGTTACCACATTATTCCTCTTACCTCAAACTTTATATATATTCAATCAATTGACATTTTTATACAAATTTACTCTTACATCTGTTCACTCTAACTATTTCTAAGGTTTTCCTAATATACATAACCACATCTCATTGAAAAGGAGCTGAAAATTCAAACATAATATCAGAAAGCACCCCCATATGTTAGTTTACGATAGCTTCAAGAATAATCCACGTTTAATCGCTTCTTAAATAAATAAAAAAAGAGAAAATGCTCATCGAGTTGAGTGATTCCAGTTATCCGAAGACTCAATTTAAAGTTGTAAGTAAACGAGGTTCCATTGTTCTTTGATAGAGACGATGTGAGATTGTAATTTTAATTGAATAAACAATTATAAAAATTCCTTTTTGTTACTATATTTACATATCTCATATGCTACCACAAATTTTCGGATCTATTTATTAGATACGCATTAATTAATTTTATGTAGACTTTACATCATCCTAATTGTTTAAGATTTTATGTGTAATGAAACTGTACCGATAGAAATCCATATGGACTGCATTTAAGACCTGAGGAAAAGAATACACATTCATGTTTACGGTGTACCAAAGAAATATTTTTTGTCAGATGGATAACCCAGATTAATACTTTTTAACAATATCTGGATGAAAAATGACACAATGGAAATATAATATAAACATAGAAAGAACCTACGAGAAGCTGAACTATGAGTAGAAAATTGCAAAATATAAAGATAGGTTTTCAAAAAGAGTTGCTTGGAAAAAAGTTCGTTCTCTACAATTTCCTTAGTTGAGGCTATCTCAGAAAATCGCTGCATCTCAAAAACACAGTTAGAATAATGGTAGAGTGGAGAATGTTCGAAGAAAGCAACTAGTATAAAAACCCGTTAACCTCGGCAAGAAATTCACAAGTAAGAACTGTCCGCATAAACAGAGTTCCTTTTCTTTCTTTGTCTCTATCCTTCTTTTTGTTCTGAGCTATTGTATGAAGAAAGCGAAGTTCTTAAAAGCAGTAACTTAGATATCAGGAAATGAATGGAGATGATATATGTTATTTGCGGTTCATCCATGTGCAGAAAATACACTGCTTCAGATTAACATTTATTGATAGATGTATGCCTTATACCAATGTGTGTTTTGTTTCAGGATTAATGCTAAGATATATGCTTTTATTTGTTTATTTAACCTACAATTAAAGATTCAGTAATTTAGTATTCCCAGAAGTTCTGGATAACCTATCAATCCTTCTCTCTTTTTGATCCCTCTTTTTGTGAACCATTTTTTTAATTTCTTTTCGTTTTTTTTTTCAAACATCTAAATCGCAGTTATACCTTGTTTGGCGCATTATAGCCAGAGCGTTGCGCCAATAAACTCCACTATAATTATTCACTAACTCACTTCGCAGGGAGCTCACAATTGAGCTGTGTCATAACACTCTAATAATCGTGTTAGATCTCTCACATTACACGAGTTACTATTTTTTTTATTGACAGGCAACCCACGCGAGCTCGGATCAAGCTCTCTTCTCTTCAGTTACTTAGACTAATTAAATATGTACGTATTCAACACAATTGAAAGTGTATCAAATGAAACTGATGAGTGATTCTGGTTTTTTTACTTCCTTTTTTTTTTCTCTAGGTATATTTCTATTTTTGTATTTCTTACTTTGTATATATATTCTTACATTTTTACTTTATTTCTCTATAACAAAAATGTGTTATTTTGCACTGATTCCATGTATAGTCCTGTGTCATAGTTCTGGTGTATCAATACTTACATAGCAGTTTCTAATTTTTAACGAATAAACATTTCTCTCAATACCCAATTTACACTAAATAAGTATTATCTTGCAAAATCTTCTGAGATTGGAGTTCTTATTTTAACATTAAAGTTTAAGCCGAAATCAATTGTTGTGAGAAGTAATAGGTCAATTGTGCATCTCACAGGTACGAGACGGCAACTATACACCTCCAAGTGATGCGACTATTAGAATATTAATGAATAAATAATATGTTTCTTTTTCTTATGTGATGGAATTCAAATCATTTCATTAATGACAATGATTCATATTACATTACACAATATTTCAACGTATAAAGGAGAATAACTTTTAAAATTTATGAGCGATTTCTGCTACAAGTTTGAATTCCGAGATCTGTTTGTCATAATGCAAAAATCATAAAACACGTACAACATTTTCACTTTTAAAAACAAATTTTGTAATGATAATACCCTGATTATGAAGCTTGCTGAGCAGAACTTTTTCCGTTCGGAGGTATGACCCTTAATATATTCCCAAAAGCAATCTTGTCATGAAATGAGTGTACTATGTAATGAAAAGAAACCTGGACATATACATGGAAAAAATCTATGAATATTTAACACATGTTTTGAAGTAATCTAAGGAGACGTTGATCTGGTGAAATTTTTTTTATATTCTTTTCAAGTTTTTGTTTGTTGTCCATTTCTTCAAAGATTAGTGGTAGGTTTTATTTTCCATCCTCGCTCCCCCGTCTTTTAAAACAGGTCTGTACTCGTATTTTTAATGTTTCTTAATGTTTTCTTTTCTAAATTTCTTTTGTTAGCTCCTTTCTTTTAGTTCTGATTTAGTAAAAAATTCGTACTCTGCACCTGCTCTTTGTTTTAGTTGATTTTTTAGCAGCTCAAGTATCATTTGATTTATTAATTACTGATGTTTTTAATTTCTCTCATTCAGAATGTAATTTTGCTATTACAAATTGGAACTCCATGAAATGCTTATTCAACTATAAGTCTCAAAGTTTTCACAGAATCAGCATTTCTGATTCATGTCTCATTAAAACTTTTTCAGATGATACTCATCATGAATATTTATTTTGTGTGTGTATTTTATATAACGCACAATATTTACATTTATTACAAGGATAAGGATAATTAACTACATTTAATTACTAAGGATAATTAATTATATTTTCACAAGATCAGAATTTTCTCGATTCATGTGCTTTAGGAAAACTCTTTCAGATGATACTCATGATGAATATTTATTTTAAGTGTGTATCTCATACAATGCACAGAATTTACATTTATGAAGGATAATATTTAGAGCCCAATTTTTGTATTTGTTGCACTTAAAAATCTTTAATTTTAAGCTGAATATGAAAGGAAATAAAATATTTAATGCTATTTTACAATTAAATTTATTATAAATTTCATTTTTTTTCAAACAATCCTCAAAAAAATATCTGCTTATCACGCATTACTATAAACTTTAAGAAATATTAACGTAATCGAGATTCTCCCACCAGGCGTCTAACTTATTGTACTATACGTAAAAAGAATTTTTCTCGAAAGAGAACTTAATTTTTTGCGTCTTTTAACACTTTCCCCAAATTCCTCAAACATATTCAACATATTGCAAATTTTATACATTCAGGTAAATCATGTCGTTTCTATTAAACTTTTTTGTGAATGAGATATAGATTTGTATTTCCAATTTAATGGAAAAATGTTTTTAAATAAATGTTATTTCAAAGGTTGCTGTTACATTATACGGCAAAACGTATAATCACTACTTGTAAACATTCATGAGAAAACCTGATTTTTATTATAGAATTACTCAAAATTGTTGAACATTATTTCCAGTAATTTTTGAGGAAATACAATCGTAAAGAATTTCAGACCCATTTAAAAATCTGGAGAAAAACAACGAACACCGGAGCCGAATGTTGGAGCCATGGATACAAGAATGTGAAATTCTTTACAAAGTTCTATAAGAATTACACAAAAATCTATTTATAAAACAATCAAATCATTCACTCAATAAAATCATTGCATCTTTTTGTCCATATCCATACTGAAAAATAATATGTCTGCAAAGTTTTAAAAAAATTTTCATAATTGTAAGGAACTCTTGGACATTGTGTGAAAAAATACTAAACTTTGAGCGGTCCCATATTAAAGGCAAATCGAACCTATAACAACAATATTTCTTGTCTTTTTTAACAAATGTTATTAAGGAAAATTGGGAAAACTAAGCTATTTAACAATAATGGTAAAATAGCAAAAATTTGGAGAAAAGAACTGAAAAAATTGAAGATAATTTCGGCTTAAAATTTAATGTTTGGTTCTTCTTACATAAGCAAATGTTTTTCTACCTTTTTATTCTTTATACATTATCTTTTTCCAGGGATTTAACTCATTTAATTCAGTTGGAGAATCACGAACCCCAAACACCCTTAGCGACCTTTCTTTCTCAAGGACTTTACTGTCTTTAGTAAATAAGGCTGACAAATACCGATAAGCTCTAGCATTCCTTTTGTAATTTTGACCCACATTCTTGACAACGAATTTTAACTTCCCCTCTATTTTTCTTCAAAAATTTGGATCACTTTTTCACCTGGTCTGGGGCAGCATAGCTATATCTGGCTCTTGTGCCATTAAACTCCTCCTCATCACTCATTCCCTCAACCTTACTTTTTACAATGAGGATGATGTTTGCATGAAAAAATTTGAAATGAAGAAAATGAAAACTCCGAAGTGTTCGTTATATAATAGTGTTTGGAGCTATTTATTTCTGATGCAACAGAAAGTGAGTGTTCTTACTTATTTAAGGTTTTATTTTTTCTGTAAGTTTTATAACGTACACATGAAAAACAAAAATACTTGTGAATTAATTTTATATCACGTAACAAGTATTATAAGTTGTTAAGGAATTAAGATTTTAATGAAAATTTTAATGCCAACAAGCATTTGTGAAATAAATTACAGAGTTAGTAAATTTAAAACCAAACAAAAAGTAAAAAGCAGTGCACATCTTAACAGAAGAAAACATAAGATTATTGAAAAAGTCCTATTTGAATAATACATGTTGATAGAGGTTGGTAACATTTTATAGTGTTTTTGTCAATCAAAAATCTTTTTCGTACATCTAACCTTTCGTATCGCTGAATTAATGTGTCAAACAATGTTTATCGTTTATGTAGATAAGGTTCCTGCAAATTATGCAATTATTTGCAAATTTTACTATCATAAATTATTGAGTGAACATGTAATGAATAATAATGCTTTCCAGTTATCCAAATATAGTAACCGAGAAATAAATAATCGTCTTTTGGCATTCAATAAAAAGGTGGGTTTACACCTTACAAACATTAAATTTCCTTACATTTTCTTAACGCCAAAATTTCACAAAAATCCTGTAAAATTTCGAAGTATTACGAATTGATATAACACCTATATCACTAAATCTGGCAAATTTCTTCAATCCATTCTTCAAAAATCTATTGACAATATTGAAAATACCGCTATTATTAAAAATAGTTTTGAAATTGTCAAAAACATGAAGGAACAAGAGATATTCTCTATACATGGATATGATTTTCATGACCTTTTTAACTCAATAGATATTCAAGATTTAATTAAGGTTCTTGCAATTTTATACAATAAATATCATTTTAATCAAACAATAAAACAGGAAAAATTCAATACTCTCGTTAAACTTGTATTACAAGAGAATTTTATAGTTTTTGATCAAAATCTCTAATATTGTAAACAAATTCAGGGTCTCCCTCAGGGAGGTCCAGCTAGTAATTGTCTGGCCAATTTTTATTTACATTTTTATGAATTAAAACAGATTGACAATGATTCTTACTTTCTTTTTCGTTACATAGATGATCTAATTATTTTAGGTAAAACTGAGGATTTTAAACTAAATATTTCATTTTACCCTAATTACCTCAAATTATTAAAAACTAATCTTAATTCAAATACAGTAGAATTTTTAGATCTCGATTTGCAAATAGTTGACAATAGACTTATTAGTAATATTTTTGATAAAAGAGAGAGATTCGAATTCCATGTAATTAAAATACCTTTTTGGAACAGTAATCTACATAGATCCATTTATAGGAATATTTTATTGGCCTTTTTATTACGTAATAACAAATTAACCACACATAAAATAGACAAATTTAATAACATTAAAAAATTCTTCAACAACTGTTTGGATCATGATTATCCAATAAATTTCTTAAATACTTATATACATCACAAATATATTAAACATCTTTACGAATCGTGATCCAATTTCAAATCCACCACACAACAATAGGTCCACAAAGTCGGCTTGTTAGTGGTCTAGCCGTGAAGAATTTATTTATTTAATTATTTACATTTACACAGCTTACATTTTTACTCACTCTCTGGACCGTTATACTCCTTTACCATACAACTTATTACCAACCAATTGTTTGCATCCTTTTACATTTTATTACCAATCAAACAATGATTTAAATCTTTTTTCAATTTATATGGTGATGATGTGTTATATTTTTTTTCATTTTGAGTATGTGATATACATCTTGAAGCTTAAAGAAAATCCGTCTTACTACTCACATATTTGAATCTTCATTTCTTTGAATTTTGTAAGTAATTTTTATATTTTGATTTGTTGATAATTTTCAGAATTACAGATTTTATTTTGTAAATTTTATCGTTGAATTTTTTTTGCATTTTTAATCATTGAACTCTTTTGTAATTTGGATTTCCCAATTCAGCCTACCAGGAATTATAGATTTTATTTTTGTAGATTTTATCGCTGAATTTGTTTGTATCTTTTAATCATGAATTCTTTTACAATTTGGATTTCCTAATTCAGCCTACCAAGTCGCAAAGGGGAATGTTGGTACCATTAAACTAGTTTAACCCCGCTTAATCGGTCTTCAGCCCGATATTGCTTTTTGACTTGCTGGGTTCCATATTTTCATTTATTTTTCTTTCATTGTTACATTTCTTTCTGGATTTATGTCTTTTTAAATATTTTAAATTATTCTTTCATAAATTTTCAGTATATATATATATATATATATAATTGCGATACTTTCCTATTTTTCTGACAGAATCCATTTCTACAACATTTTACTTCATTACGCAAATGCAACACTAAAAAAGACGCAATTTTAATAATTTTATGAACAGAACAAGTTCTACACGATATGAATCGATTGTTAATAAGGAAATAATCCAAGCTCACATAATTTTTCGACTAAATTTCCCCTAATACATCTGTCTGGTGACATGTTGTCTACGCTGCAAAAAATCAGAATATACGTAGTGAGAAAGAGCAGAATTAGCAGATTAAGGTGTAACGAAATTTAGTAACGAAAAAGCTCACTCGCATGTATTGCAGTCACTACAAAAGTAATACAGTGATTATAGTTGCCGTTTAAATCTGTAATAATACGTAGTTATGATTCATGCGCGAACTAGATGTAATTTGAGAAAATTCATAACATATTATTAGAGATTTCTAAAAATAGTACTTCCAGCTACATTTTCCCTATCTCTGTAACTTTAAAAATGACCAAATTTGAGGGATATGTTTTTAAAAAAATATTCTGGTTGCTCAGTTAACACATTTTTGCATTTATTTGCTTATTATTTTATTTATTTATTCTTATTTTAGTGGATATTTTATGCATCTGAACGCGAAACAATTATGAGCACATTACAAACTATAAGCTAATTTTGTTCATAAATAAAAAATAATGCATTTTTGTGCTTTTTAGACATATAGAGCAATGTATATGATTCACGCGTAAATTTAATCTAATATTCTAAAAATATATTTATATCAAAGAAAAAAAAATTAGTTTGGTTTTTTCAATTTTTTTACATAAATAAATCCGACAAATCCTATGAGATGCCCGACCTTATTTTAAATAAATTTCTCGGATTTCAAATGCAGAGAGTGAAAACACTGCATTTTTATTCGCAAAGGCTTTCAACTAGAACTTTTCAGTTGAATGTCGTCAGCACTTGAGGTCAGTGCTAAAGCAGTTTCAAAAGTTGTTTGAGCACTAAACGACATACCTTAAAAGTAAGATTAAAAAACAAAAGTAGTTTCAAAAAAACTATAAGCATGTAAAGAAATGCGAATTTCAAACAGCGAATATAAACACTGAAGGTAAAAAAAAAATTGTTTTCTAGAGTAAATGTGGAAACTGAAAATACAATTTAAATAAAGGTTCCAAGAAACATTTTCCTAAAATATGTTTAAAACTAAAATTTGTTTTAAAGAACCTATTTCATCAAGTAGAAATTTGGATGTAAAACAAGACCCGCTCAATGCTGTTTCAGGCAATAGAAAATTACCTGAAATCTCAGCCGGCGTGATTGATGTCATTACAATATAAACTTGAGTTTGCTGCGTCGCAGTTTATTTATGATCAGTCAACAATAATTTTGTGTGTATAAAGATATAAACATTATATTTTATGTCATTGTGATAAAAGCAGCAATTCGTAGATTTAGCAATAGATGCTTACGAAGAAAAGAAAGTAAAGAAGAAAAAGCATTCCTCTGGAAATTAAAATGTAGGTGCACAGACGATTGATGCAAGTGTTCAGTAATCTGGTGTCATAACTACATAAAATAAGTTTACTACAACAAGAGATAAAATTCTAAACAATAAAGAAAAGTCGTATCATCAGCAACTATAACCACAATGACTTCTACAACAAAAATTATCTATTTTAGAAACCAAGTGATAGAGAAAATTAAAAAAATACAAATTTCCATCTGGATAGTTAATGAACTTGTACGCAATATGGTATTAAGGCAAGCAGTTATAATAGAAAAAGAAGAAACATAATAAGGAGCAAAATTAACTTTCAACGGATTTTCTAAAAAAATGGATTATGGTTTGGTTATATTACGTCGCATTAGTGGCAACATAAGGTCAATTGGCGATAGAACTCGTAATTTTGAATCTCGTTAACGTGACGAGGACGACATATGAGCACTAAGTAGAAAATATTCTTGTTTCACTCTCCCGATCGAATTTATTTTTTCATCAGTTTTAGAGAGCCTTTTCCTTATTTTATTCTAAAGTCTAATTAAAAAGTCAATAATCACCAGATTTCAAACAAAGATAAACGTAATGGTAAGACTATATTTTACCAATTACTAATTAACCGATAAAGACACTCTGACTCTAGTTTCTCTTCACTCATCAATCTTAGGTTATGATCCAATAATATAGTTTTAACTTATCAAATCACTCGGTCTGATTCACGATCAGGTTAAAACACTTTACTTTAATAAGGATTCTCTTCAACTCAAATGGTTAATTGTGATTCAATCCAAAATTTACAAATATCCATCTGCATATTGATTGCTTTATTCTCTATCTCCCTCTATCTTTCTTTCAATTCTATGTCATTCATATATCATTATTTCTAATTCACTTCACTTCACTTCTTATCTAATTTCACTAATCATGTTTCATTTTGGATGAGAAGAACTTTGATTTATTAAATTCAAATTATTAAAGAATATCCGAGGTTAGTGAATAACCCCAATATCACATGTTTCATATACGAATATTTCACCTTTTATTTTCGCCCTTTTTCAAATAATGTGTTTGAAAGAAGAAAGTCTTATACCTTTCTCAGTTTTAGTATTTAAATACTTTTCTTTGGTACAGAGAAAAATGAATTAAAAAAAAAATTCTTGTTAGGTAATTCTTGTCCCCTTTTCTTGTTAGGTAACTACAAAAAATTACGCTTTGAAGAGCAGAGAAAGGCTGCTCACAATCAAGTTCCCATATACTTATTAACTTACGCATTATTCATAATTTTTTTGCTATTTAGTATATATTTCTAGTAAATTTATAATGTTTAGTTACTTTTCAAATCGCGATGGATTTGTCGTTTTGAAAGGAATCTTCTTAAAGACAATTTTTCTTCTTCAAAATAAAGTTAAGAAATATTTTTAACCCTATAGTAACCATTGGTTACAAATCTTATTTGTCTTTGACAATAGAGGTTGACATAAACATTTTCTAAAAACTTTTGAAAAGATTTATTTTTCAAAAATTTTATTCAATAGTTATTCAAGTACTTTTAAATGAACTTTCAATTGTATAAGTTGTTGTTTATAAAGGCTTAGATTGTTTGCTTTTAAGTTGATAAATGATTATTTGTAAACGTTGTCTTTCAATTCACCAGTAAATTAGTTTGCACAAAATATGTTACTGGTTCTTGCTGACACTTAAAATTAAAACAAATGACCTAATTATCAAAAATATTTTATTATCATACTTTATCTGTAAGACATTTCTAAATATATGTACGAAATGTAACAGCTTTGACCACATTATTTAGCAAGTTATTTAAATTTTCTGTAACATTTGTAAAATCGTTTCGTTGACCTTCTGAATGTTGATTTACTTTTACACGTTTTTTTATTTATTATGATCAGTTTCTTTTTTATTATGATCAGTATTTAAAATCCTAATGCTTTTTTTGTAATCAATATCAAACTTTGAGATTTTATATAGCTGTTTTGCTTAATATATATTGTAATTCTTCTTGTCATGGAATAAATATATAGATAAATATGTTTTTTTTTAAAGAAAAAATCATGAGAATTATATTTAACTGTTTCATTTTATTTATTTTTAAAACTATTTTTCTTAGTTTCTTCTGGCAAAAAAATTGTAAAACCATAAATAATATTAGTACAGCCAATCCATATATAGAATTGTGAGAACATTTGTAAGAAATTATGAAAAAAAAACTGGTTTAAAAGCCTTAAAATTTGTAGTGGTAGAGTAGGAAATTTAATGTAATTTTTGAAATTTAAGTTCACTCACCCCTCGAAATACATATTTTATGTGTATTCAAATACGATGAATATAAACATTTCTAATAAGTATCTAATTTTAAAATTTTGCTCCCAGGTTACTTTATCCACTTAAAAGAATTAAAATATACATTTATCAAAGAAATTTGAATTTTTTTTTCATAAAATGGATGCATTAATGTATATTATCCAGAATACACGAGTGTGCTTTCTTAAATACACGACGTAAAATCAGTATTTGTCTATCATTAATCTAGTAACAGTCAATTTCCTTTCGTTTGAGACTACATTAATAATCCTTCAAGGTACAAACATTCTAATTGCAAAATTTCTAAAGAGCTAAAACGATAACAAATGCAATTACAGAATGGATAAAATCAGTCGTCTTCAAATCAATATTCTTAAAAATCTTACTTTTCACAATGACTCCCCTTTTTAAAGTATAAGTAAGTTGAGTTCTTACAATATAAATTTGCTGTGTGAAGCTCCTTTCATGAAGTTTGCTTGTAAGTCATTGGTAAGATTTAACGTAGATTTTTAAAGTGTTCATTCTAAAAAAACATTCTTTCCCCTATTTCAATAAAAGAAATCAAGTTTTAGGATATATTTTTAAATTTGAGACTCTTTATTCAATAAACTTTGAGATTTTATTAATGTTTTATTTTTTTTTAAAAAAAAAAAATATTTTAAATGATTAATTTAGTCTTCATGAGAAAACTATTTTTTTAACTGCCTAATTCGCCATAAAGAAAAAAATTAAATAAGTTTATTACATCATTAACTTTATGTTAATTGTAATGGCTTGAAATTTTTTAAAATTATTAATAGACAAACTGCTCAAAAATAGTTCAGTGGATATATGCATTTAATTAATTCAGATTCTGGTCATTCTTTAACAGCTAAAACCTATTTTAGTCCGTCCATGATTTGACGGTAAAGCACAAAATGACGCAGAAATGTGTGATGAACGAGTATACACCGTATCAGCAACCATTGTAATGCAATTGTATTGAAGAACCAACTTTAATGCAACCCTACTTTGGGTATTGTTTGGCGCTATTTTGTTTTCCTACGTGAAGGCGTGTACTAAGATAGTTAGTATTTTATTTCTTTGGGCTTTTTATTTCTTTTGTAAGTCGTTTGTATTTGTTCGTTTGAAGCTTTGAGTAGATAATTTTTCATATGAGATTAATTTTATTTCAAAAGTTTTGTAAAAAAAAATTGATTGTTAATTTGCGTTCTAAAATTGTTTGGATACTTTTGTTGTACTGATTATGGTTCTCTCCTCTTTTAAAAGAATGGTTTTTGCAGGAAAGTGGGATCAATTATTCTTGCAATTTTTTTATATTTTTTAAGTAATCAACTTTTGTATGTATTAAATAGTTTTATTTTAACTAAGATTTAAAATGAAAAGCTTTGCTAGGAAATTATATTGGCCCAATTTTTAAATTTTAGTAATAATTTATTTAGGAATTGTATTTCTGGGTTATCATTTTCATATTTAATTTTTTTGATTTCATCAAATTTTTATTTAAATAAAATTTTAATTGTAATGAGGCTCAGAATACTGGTTCAAATTAAATGTAACTTTAATGAATGAACACTGTCTAACGTATCCTTTTTTGACAGATGGATTTTTATTATAGTTTCTTTAATTGTAGTAAGAACGGAAAGCTTCCAAAATTTATAAGAAATTCTGCATTTATAACAGAATGTCCACAAATCACACATCAACAATTAAAAAATAATTGCAAATTCATTGAACAATTATTAATGATAAAAAAGGATTTAAAATCGGGTTTAACAAGTTTATGATAATTCTTTTAAGTAGATTGTTTTTTTTAACTGTACAATAGGATATAGTTTTGATAAATAGCGCATAATTATAATAAAATATTAAATTTTGACTTTTAAAATTTCATTCATTCCATAAACGTTTAGCTCAGCATGACGAAATATTACCTTTCTGATAATTAACTAAATTATAAACTCAACCAATTCTGATTTATTAATTATTTTTGTTTGATTTATTTAGATGCAACAAAAGTCTTGTATGAACTTTTCGGAGTTTCCAGATTATTCCATGAAAGTTGTAACAAGAGTTGGCATTTAATATTATAATTCGAAACACTGTTATGTTGCGTTGTAAAAATATTGACATGAACAAAGAAATATATATTCATACACATACTCGAAATAGCATATAATGTGATACATATATGTCAATTTGTGAATCACACATATAATGTTAATTTGTAACATGAATTTAAAACTATATTTTTCTCATTCCAAAGATGGAAGAACATACAGTAACATTAATAAATATATTGAGACATTCTTGAAGTAGACTAAAAATACATAAAAAATATCAAGTGTGTATGGGATTGAGGACTAAACAATTGCCAAAAGTTAAATTTTACATTTTTATAATTTTTTCATGTCCTAGAGATGAATAAAACTTTTTTCTTTGTCCTTTTCTTATGTTCTTACGTTTCATTGAAAGTGAATTCATTTATTTCGTCTATCTATTTGCTTTACTCCTTTTCCATTCTTCTGGAAATAAATTTCTCGAAACAAAATTTCGAAATAAAATCGCTGCATCCCCTGAATAATATAAGAAATCATACATTTTTAGAAAACTCTCATTGACTTCACTTCAGGTCTCGTGTTACTGCTGGCAGACGATTTCTAAGCTCAATTTGAAGAATATACCAGAAATTTCATGTTTCATGAAGGATTTCTTTTTTTGCATTGCTTCAAATGTGAATTATTTATCTGAAACAGCTTAGAGAGACAAGTGAATAGAACATAATAATGACTTAAGATTATATTGTCTGATTCCGATGTAATATAAATTTTAAAGTATATTTTCATGCTGAGAAAAGATTATTTTATTGAAATATGCCAACATATTGTTGTATCTTCTTGAAGCTGTTTTTGAGTGACATTAAATAAAATGACTTAAACCAGGCCTGTCCAACCCAAAAGATTTTGCAAGCCACATTGGAAAAGCATTTTATTCCGGCCTGCTGCATTATACACACACACACACACACACACACACACATATATATATATATATATATATATATACATATATAGTGGTTGCCAAAATTGTGTACACTTTTGAGAATTATTATGCTTCTGAATTTTGTATGCGTATAGAAGACGCTATGTTTCTCAAAATGCAAAATTGTACTTATCATTTTAAAGAGTATTGAATACTAAATTCAATACAAAAAACAAAAGTCAAATATTTGTAATACAAAAAGAGTTAAGTAGCAATAATTATCGATACATATTATATACTGATCATTCCAGTGAGTTATCAGTACTTAATAGGGTGGCCTTTTTTTTATTACAGCTTCACATCGATGTTTCAATGACCTGACGATTGTTTTACGCTCTTCCTTCATTATTACATGATGCCAGTAAACAGTTAAAGTCCCCTTTAGTTCCCTTTTATTTGATGAGCGCCGCATTCGGACAAGAGTTTTCAAACGGTGCCAAAAGTTGTCGATAGGATTCAGGTCAGGAGAGTTTCTTGGCCAGGACAACAATTCAATGATCTTTGAACAAAACCACTCTTTCGATAATTTTGCTGTGGGGCAGAGAGGAGAATCTTCCTGAAAAATAAATGAAGCATTGTTGGTAAAGAGATACCTGAAGGATGTTAGAAGTTTTGGTTCCAGAATAGAGTCAATGTATTTTTTGCCTTTTAGTGTCCCATTGATGGCAAAATAGCGACCAGTACTTTGCTGACATGCCTGACCAAATCATAATACTAAGTAGGTTCTTCATAATTGCCTGAAAGCAGTCAGGGTGTAGCTCTTCTCCTATTCTGCGTCGTAGACATTTTTACCCATCATTAGCGACCCATCATTATTGATATTTTAGTTTCATCGCTCCATATAACTTGTGACCACTGATTATCTGTCCAATTAATGTGTTCCTCTGCCCATTGTATTCATTTTATGCACTGCTGTAAATTTAAATAAGGCTTTTTTCGTGGAATTCTACCTGTTAGTTCAATATCCATTAATCTTATCCAGATTGTTCTTGAACTGACAGAAACACCAGCATCATTCAGATTACTTATGAAGGACGTTGATAACATTCTTCGATCTTAGATACATAGTCTTTTTATTCTTCTGTCATCAATAGATGTGGTGCACCTTCATCTGTCTTTTCCTGCTTTGTTTTTTATTGAATTTGTCTCCTGATATCGAGTTCAAAACTTTCGGATATCAGGTGTAGTCACTGAATTACCCACCTCTCTTGCAATTTCAGAATAGGAAGAACCTTTTCCTCGTAGCACATTAACCTTACATTTCTTTCTAAGTGTCCAATTCACTCTTTTATTTGATGTCAATGTTCCTTGATTAATAATAACCCTCTTGTTGCTTCCAGTGCGGCGTTAATAAAACCAAACCAAATCAAAACCAAAGCTTCTTGACTAAATATTAAAACTATTTTACAATTCCTATTATTTCACAATTTCAATTTGACTTACATATGTAACAGTCTCCCCCCCCTTCTACAAAACAAAGCACCATAATGACTCGATCCAACTGTAAGCATGATGTCAGCTCCTAGTGGCAGTTACTAACATTTGACTGGTTCCCAGAGCACAAAGAGTGATTGGCCAAGAAAGTTAGATTTTACAAACTAATTTATAACTGTGTTTGTCTTTCAAATTAAAGCTCGTATAACTTTTTAATAATGAAAATATTTTAATTTTGTTTTTTGAATTGAATCCTATATTAAATTTTCTTTAAAATGATATATACGACACTTGTTTTTGTGAAGCGTATCATTTTCTACAAGCATACAAAGTTTAAATACATAAAAAAATTATAAAATTGTCCAAAATTTTGCAACTACTGTATATATATATATATATATAGTATGTGTGATGAATTCAATTTATCAGCTTTTTTTTTAAATTTTAGCTCTTGTAACGTCAATTCTAATTCCCGTGTGAGAAACTACTACTACGTTCACTTTTCGAATCTCGATGAATAATCCTTCCGAGACCCATTGCAGAAATAAGAAATTTGGG
Organism: Nephila pilipes; assembly: GCA_019974015.1. Lineage (NCBI taxonomy): Eukaryota > Metazoa > Arthropoda > Arachnida > Araneae > Nephilidae > Nephila > Nephila pilipes. The sequence goes on from BMAW01056552.1 coordinate 141,322, forward strand.
TAAATTAAATTAAGTATATTCGTACGATATATAGTTCACAAAAACTATTCTGCAGTTATAACACAAACTTAGTTCTAAATTATAAGCAATCAAAAGACAAAGAGTACTGCAGCTACAGAGTACTGCCGACTGATTTTTTGCAGGCAGAGTGGCTGTAATTGTTTCCCTCCTCACGCCTGATGATACACTCTCGCGCTCTTTAATAGGTTTGCTGGTACACATTATGTATAACCTTCTGAAGCAAGACGGTTCAAGCATCTTTTAAAATGAAATCAACTTTGTTGTTGTTTCTGAAGAAGAATATTGAGAAACAATTATGACGATAATTAAATCAATGTACGGATATATTCCCACAATAAATTATATGACTGACTAAAGAATGAATATGCTTTCACATTTTAATGAGCATTAAAAGCTTAAGTTTTATTTCAGATGATCTAGCTCCGCGGGCTGCGGGTTGGCCAGGCTTCATTTAAGCTTCTATCACTAGGAGTGGTGGCTATCTCATAGCCGGTGTTGTGTTTGTTCAGTCTTGGGCTCGAGCCTGGATGTCTTCAAAGACCTTCAGTGGTGCCGGGGCTGATGCAAGTTAATTCTTATCGCTGCCCCAAGTCTTCTCGATGACGTGTTGTGTAAGTTCGGAGGGAATGGTGCAGCTCGGTTGTAGTTTTCGTCATTTGACGATTTCAAAGATTATAAGTCCGCCACCAATTTCCCTCGTATTGAATCTTATTGCGAAGTTAATAAACTATTACATTTGTCCATGAGACTACTGATTCAGATGAAGTCCTTTAATATACTAAAGCAAGTGATTAGACTTATCTTCGTCAAATGCATTTACGCATGAATATGTGAATGTAAAGGTAGCCCCAACGCAAACAGCATATGGGAAAATCTTCAGGCCGTTCATGAATCGGAGGCTCCCCGAATATTCACAGAGAAACTTAACAGGATCATCTGTTTCGATTTATCTTCCGAAATTGAAAACCTTCTGCAGCAAAATATCAGTCATGGATATAATTCAGACAGCTCAAGGCTTATGCCCCATATTCCGCACATAGTGCACTATAATCCGAGGGATTGAATGAGGGTGCAGTTTAATGGTGAAAGCGCCGGATATGGCTATGCTGCAACAAACAAGGTATAACTGTGATCTAAACTTTTGAAAAAAGAAAATTATGTAAGATTTAGGATACAAGAATTATGATCCAAAATAAATAACAACAGCTAGCTGATCCCGCTGGAGCGTTACCGGTGTATACTGAAGACGGTTCACCCCCATGGAAAAAACATAGATCACTAAGTAATCTCAGGGTAATGGTCCCCTTACTTACCTTTAGAAGTAAAACCCTTGAGGGAGGAATCAGTGTGTGGAGTTTGCACAGAGCTATATCATAGAGGAACGCTGAGCCTAGAAAATAAACAAGCTCTGATTTCAACACTCGGTGAGAGGGGTCTAGTTCTCTTGGAGTCACCCGTATGCCCACAGGTTAATTCACCATGGATCATTTTGTCATTGCTTTTATTCTTAAAATCAAGAAAAGTATGCAAAAAAACTTAAGAGATCTCTGAAACAAAAATATTAGTGCATTATTAATAGAAGTTATTGTAATAATTTGTGTAATAAATGTGTTACGAAGGTAGAATAAATGTATTTCTAAATTTATAAAAGTATAAGTATATAAATTAAGTAAATATGATCCCTTTTTCTAATATTTCACCACTTCGTTTACTCAAATTAAATATAATGAAAGAACATTTTACGCCATAGGAAAAAAGTAATCTACATAGTTTTTATGCATATTTTAAAATGTTTTGTAATGAATTATTTATATCTATATTGATTAAATAGTGTTCTAAATGTTTCTTAACAGAAGCAAAGTATATCTTAACAGAAGCAAAGAATTTACACTTATAATAATAAAAAAATTTCAGATTAGTGATGAAAGAAAACAATTTATTACTATATTATTTCTCTCATGTAAATGCGTTAATAATCCATTAAATGAAACAAACCAGTATTTTAGACAAATGCGGAATAAAATCTTTTATGTATGATAAATCGTATTACTCGAATATTTTATTGCTCACGAATAAACATACTATACAAAGTTGGAGTATATACTTTACTTGAGGAGTTGGATATACTTTAAATATGATTTATAATTATTTGTTTATATTTATACTGAAATAGAAGTGTTCTATAAAAATTATTAAATTTGTATCATAACAACAGCGAATTTAGAATGAATAATAAAGTGTTTTGCTATTTCGTAAAAGACGGAAAATTTTTGTTGCCAAATTATTATACTCTCAAGAATAATTCTCTCCCTAAGGAAAACAGACTGTTATTTTTGTACAAGAAAAAAAATTAGTTAAATACAAAATAAAGTATTTTAAGTATGACAAATCATATTGCTTGGAATAGTTAATTCTGAGTTTTATAGGAAGGTAGAGCTATTTAAGGTGCGGAAGACTGAAGTTGTAAATTTCATTCATTCTTATTAAGATAGTATTTATGATAACAGCAAAAAAAAAAAAATAATAATCGAGGAAACATTATAATACAGTGGGGTAAAGAATAGCATAAGAAAATTTAAAACAATATTTTCATTCACATATATAGATATCTACAAAGTGAAACAGTGCAATGAGATTTATTTCAGGAATTGCCATATTTAATTTATAAAAGTTTAATCTATTGATCTTTATTTATCATGTTACAGAAACAACTTTATAGCAGACAATTTGTCTTATAAATTAATTTATCGATTTCAAATGCAAATTATATACTCTTGAAGTGACATTATTTCCAACTGAATGTAATTGTATATTGTATTAATCGTAATCGTAAAATTGTATTAATTGTAAACTCACGTCAATATGAAAAATATTAAATTTATAAATAAAACTTTTAATTAGGAGCAATGATAATTATGACAAATAATCGTATTCATCAAGATTTTAGCTACAAAAAATTTAGCAAATATTTAATTTTATTTTTTCAAAACTTTAAATCAGTGGATTTGAGCTTAAAGTAATAATTTCTTACTATGAGGTTTTACACTTATTTATTAAATATTTTCTTTCGAAGTTGTTTTTCCTAACCATAACTCCATCTAAACTTGGAATTAGATAGATTTCCTCAAATGTTATGTATTATATACAATCATTTTAGTTATTATCTTCCTTTTCTTGTTATAAATTTTCTTGTCACTAATTATTATTTGTATTTACTTAGCTAAACTCTCAGTTCGAAAACTTCTAAAAAAAATTATGTTTCATCGCAATTATAAAGAGTAAGTGGATACACATCTTGCTCTATTGTAAGACTAACGGCGTTTTCTTTTCACTCCCAAACTAACAGTATTATACTATGCATTTTATGATATGGTATTTATAAAATCAATAATATATATTTAACACAACACAAAAAAATTTGTTCACAGCATTTTGAAATGAAATTGAATATAAATGATTACATAGTACTTAATTGCTTTGGTTGTATTTCGTCTAATATATGTGTCGATTTCCAAGCCAAACCCATCGCTTAGAGTTCTTTCATTTTGGTCATGTTGACTGTCCTCAATAGGATAAGGCCTGATGTAAAAATGTATTTGAATATTTTAACCATCATATTTATACATAGTTGTGGTCCCGTGGCAAATAGTTCCATTCCCATTAAGGGTGCCTGCAACATTTCATGATTTAGAATAATACATTTTGCTACATCGTGTTACTAGAACAAACTTTCTTCTAAGCTCTCAAGGGGAATCACAGGGCTAGTTTGTGATACTGAATCACATCTAGTCACATCGTGATGATAGAACAATGTACAAACATCTGAGAACACTAAAAAGAAGTGTACATGCCTCTACGTGATACTGGAGCATTTCTAGCAACACAATAGAACCATAGAACCTGATAATTCTCAATGGAAATAACTGAACTTCGTGATACTGGATCACTTCTAACCACATCGTGTATATAGTACAAAACACAAAACATCTGAAAACACTAATGAAAAGTGACTGTCCTCTTCATGATAATGAAAATGACTGTAGAGCAACACACAAACATCTGAGAACAATAAAGAAAGGTGCCTAAAGACTTTCGGGATAATGGATCTCTTTTAGCAAGATTATGATGATAGATCAACATACAAGCATCTGAGAACACATAAATGAAATGCCTGTGCCTATTCGTGATACTGAATATCAACTTGTCACACAGGTTTGCAAGAATACACTTTTCTATTGCCCCTACCGCTTTATCCAGCAGATCCACATACATCGAAAAGGCCCTCAAATTGAATCCATTGATGCACCAGGCAAGGTTACGTGTCATGGACATATTTTCGAGAGACCAACCCCTCGCTCCGCATATGGTGCACTACGGATACGTGTCATGGATAGGTGGGAATTTCAATCAGGGTGCATAAAATTCTATGTGGGTGAGATATCCATATAGTTGAGGGCTTTTTCTAAAGCTGGTCTGAAACAAATTGAACCCCCTTCGTCCTAAACATTCCCCTGTCTATTTTAAACCAACGCAGATGTTGAAAGATATCAACTGTACATGAAGGACTTGCCTTAGAAAAACGTGTTTAGCTTATGCGATATGGAAGTATTATTCTTATCTCTCACTGACCTCTGAAACAGTTTCTTAAATATTGTGTAGGGCTAGGACTGTTTATCACAGTCCACATGTTAAACTAGTTTCGGTAACAACGGCTCTTCAGTCCTCTCCAATATCGATAATTTCGGATATTTGGCTGTTTGATGTTTATTGGCAAAAAGTTGCTGCGGCTGGTGGTTTAAACACTGACAAGTGCTAAACATTCTGATATTTATTTATTAACACACCACTGAATTATGTACAACGAGCTCCGAGCGAGCATCAAGTTAGAGCCCAAGTCGGAAAAGAGAGAGTGAGAGAGTTAGTTCTCAGACGAAAAGGAGCGCGCACTCCAGGGTTGCTGCCTTTGGCGATGAACGCCTCGCAGAGCCTGTAGAATCTGTTTGGCGGTCTCCACAATCGGTGAATGATCTGCCTGTTGGAGAACCGCTGCAAAGTCCTCAGTTAAGCGAGCGGCGCCAAACTTTGATAATAAAATTTTAAAATGAAGAAAACCTTTGTGGAGTTTCAATATTCAAATTGAAACTCAGACATCTGAAAGGATATATAACTTACCGGTATTGCTTCCGTTTCTTCTGCTATTACAAATTCGTTAAAGTTAATAATTAAATATCACTTGAAAGTTCCAATCAATCCGCAGTTCTACTTTAGTACATTAACATATTAAACTAATAAATGCTCAATATAATTACTTAATCAAACATGAGTCTTCCCTTCCTACCTACTTCTGAATTAACGTTTAGTATAATAACTAATCGCTTATCAGTACTGAATCAATAGGTTTTCGATCATTAGAAGATTTATAGATAAGAGCTCGAATATTTTAACCTACATAAATCATCCATTTGTTCACTCTGAAAGCTCTTTACTCAGCTCAGATACGACATACACGTTTCACTTTGATAAATTCAGCTCTCTGTCCTACCATTAACTAAAGTATCAAATTATTCGTTGTATATATATATATATGCATTTCTTCAGTTCTGTTTATTATACTTCTATAATTCTATTCTTATTTACATACTAATCTTTCATTCATTGGGAGATAATCTGAATTCCAAAAACATTATACAAAAGTAGCCAAGAATACTGTAGATCTATATAATAAATAGAATATATCCCGTTTCATCGTACTTCTTGGTGACGAAACCCTTTGCTAATGATAAATAGCTATGATTGGTAACCTTACTAAAAATGCGATTAATGTTTCTAAGCAGTCGACAAGACACTTGACCGATGATTTTGTAAACGTGTTCGGTAGTCAAACGTCTATTAAATCACACTGTCTAGGAGGAATATCGGTCATATTGTTACCTAGCAGCGTGAGAGGTTTGAATAGTTTTGCCAATAGGATTGAAAATTAGCATATAAACAGTATTAAAGGAATACTTTCAGCATTGAAAACAATAAGTATCGCGAGTTTTTATAGTAAACTAGGTCTTTAGTCAAGCCTCCATGACAAAATCAGATTGCACGAGCGGAAATCAGTTTCATCGCAACATAGTCCTGAGAGCTTCGAGATCATCGCCGTTAAAAAAGCAGTGAGTTTTTTAGTTCTTTTTTAGAAGTTTCAACGACTTAAAAATCACTCGTTTTTTCGTTCTTTTAAATGTTTTTATGCTTTTTATATCTCTCCTCCTAGTAAAACGCAATTTTTCCACATTTTTTTTTTTTGTCTTTCCACATCTTCCAACTTTTTCACATTTCTTTCGGTCAGAACGTCATCTTATTTCCTAATGTAACAGCTTCTAGTAAGGAAATAGTGCGTTTAGTGCCATTTTGGCGCGATTTAATTTTTTTAAAACGTACAAGTGTAAAAAAGCAAAAATCTAAATATGATGGTAAAAAAAAAAGATAAAATTCAAAAATTGAAAAAAGTGTAGATGTGGCAATTTACCAATAAATATATCTAGCATTGAATGTCGTGTGCTAAAGAACTGCTTATGTATGAAACGCAAGCCTTCACAGGACATAGGAATACTCAAAACAGTGAAAGGACAAATACAACGAAAGTATTCCAGAACGTTTTCTTCCTAATGTAAGTGTCCGAGAATTTTGCATGTGTGATCAATACCTACCCAAGAAATAATGACTTTACTCTTCCGAAGTGAGAATGAAAGGCAATAATTTCGCAATGAATGGCTGAATAGGAATTTTCATTTGGAGTTTATTTACGCAACCAATAGATGACTCGACAATACAACACTAGCCGAGCAATCCTTGTGAGATGTTAGGCTATACAGGATTTTTTTGTATTAACATCGGGAACTTTAGGTAATTTGAATTGCGTACAATTGCAACTCCTTATCAACCGAACGAAAAATGATTTGATAAATTAGATGAAGATAAGAAGAGTGCTGAATTGAATTAGGAATATGGATATATAATCAAAATAGAAATTAAAAGAAAGAAAAAGGACATAGGGGATAACACATAGCTGATAAATATTGTGGACAGGAGTGAACATTCAAAATTAAACGCTTGTATTGAAAGTAGTTGTTAGTGATATTTAATCAGAATAGTAGGAGTCGAATTTGCTAAAATCGAGAAGTGCTTGAAACTGGAAAGAGTGATTTGATAAGCTAAAATTATATTATTTAAACATAAATTAGGATTAACAGAGTTAAGAGGGATTAGATATATATATATATATATATATATATATATATATATATATATATGTGTGTGTGTGTGTGTGTGTGTGTGTAATGATTTTACTTAATTCCCATTAATTTCTCATAATAATTTAATTAAATAAATGTGCCCATTCTCTCCTTTTTATAGATAATGTTCATTCGTATTTCCTGATCCCCTTCCAAATTATCTTTTTATTTATTAGATCACACGCTCTTAAAACTGGTCAAATCCGCTTTAAACGATTATAAATCTGTCAAAACAATCCCTTCAGATTCTATATCCATTATGATATTTCCCCAGAATCCCTGTATCCATACCACGTGTTTCTGATGTTTCAAATGAAATTTACCTCATATATAATCAAAAACACAGCGAGAAGCGCTCTCTTTATGCTCTTTTCCTCTCTTAAAATGCAATAGCCTGTTGCCAAAGGCGGAGTGGAAATGGTCTCTCTCTCCGCTACAATAAAATAATTCTTTAAAAATGAAATTGGTTTCGACTGCTTTATGAACATAATTCAATAGTACTATTTAAAAGAAAATCCTTTATATATATATATATATATATATATATATATATATATATATATATATATATATATATATATATACATATATATTTTGCATATTATTTGATATAAAATGAAGGATGTTCTCCACATTCGTATCTTGAATTTTAACTAATTAGTTAGACTTTATTACGGCTGTGCATTTAGATAATGAAGACAATCTTTCAAATTTATTGCAAAAACTGCTATTAAATTACCTATTTAAATGGTAATTTGAGATTCATCTCAAAGTCCCTGAGTATTGCTTCGAAGTGATACATTAATTAATCAATAGGTACGTATAATAAACTATTCAATAGGTGGGTATAGTTTCAAGTGATTTTAGTTAATAACGTGAGTTTTTTTTTGCCTATTTCTTATTTTAGTGTTCTATAATGATTTTAGTACGAATTTAAATAAAATTGTACCTTCCTCTTTTTATTTAAGAGAAAAAAGGATTATTGGATATTTAAATACATTTCACGAAAGAACGTTTATTTCTACTGAAAAATTTTCGAATAGCTTTACTTACAAATATCTATGCATCGTTTAATTTCCTTACGAATAATCACATAAAATATATTTCTTTCTCCCAATACATATAATGCTCCTGTAATGTTTAATAAATAAAAATCAAACTAGATTACTTTAATCACAGTATATTTTACTTCGTGAGAAAGGACTTTATGTAAGCATTTTTATTTAGAATTTTGAAGCGGAATAGTACAGCAACACTGAATAATTCTTCTGTAAACTAGTTCAAAATCTCCATGATCTTTATTTCCACTTTTTTGAAAAAGAGCATTGGAAATAATGAGAGCAGTTAAATAATACCGTATATTTATGAGTAGACATTCTCCTCTACAGTTTCTGGCTAAGAAAATGTCTTTCTTCGGTACAGTACTTGCTACGGAATTTTTACACTCACCCATTATTTTAAGAGTGCTTGAAATTTTTACAATTTATCAGTACGACGCTAGAAAAAATAAGTATTTTTATTCATCTGGAATTTGATATTTTTAAATTTTCCTATATATAACAATATTTTAAAATTACTGGAATTTGTGGATTATAGTCGTTAGTAGAATAATAATTGGACACAATTCCTTGACTATGAAACATCTTCACTTGTTAATAGGTTACCTTAGACTGTAATCTTTTAGAAATAGTTCTTTAAGAAAGATTTATCATATAACCACTTTTAAAACATGCGTAGATCAATAAAGAAAGTTTAAATGATATTAAATCTCTCCAGACTTTCAGTTTTAAAATAGGAGTATTAGCAACAAAATATTTCCTTTAATCTTAGCAGCCGTGGCCAAATAATCATGCGCGAGAGCTTATGTTTAAAGATGTTCAAAAGAAACGGCGAGTTCGAAATGAAATTCCAAAAATTATTCGTTATGTGGTACCCTTTAATATCAATAATAGGGGGGCTACCGTGTATATAGTACATCTAAGTTTTAATGCCCTCACGCAGAGGGGAGAGGAAATTAAGAATGTTGTACACCAGATAACATGCTCTCTTCGATATTTAACCGTGGCTTGAAAATACTAGGTCCATATTCTAACCTCGTAAAGCTTTATTCAGGAATTAATGAAAACAACTTAGCGAATCTATTTTCAACATCGCTAACATAAAAGGTAAACATCAAGTTTACAATATTATCTTGCATTTTTCCCTGTATCATAACAAGATCATTACAAAAGAAATAAAACTTTACCCTTATTTAAAAAAATAACCAAAACAGAACGGCAGGTGTTATGTTTCGAGTAAACATCTACTTTATGACTACTGCTTCACCTTCAATGGAGTAAGAAGCCACGGTAGCCTGGTGGTCATGGTCGTGGACTTGCGTCCGGCGTATCTTGGAGTCGTGGGTTCGGACAATGATTTAAAATAAGACCCACCTTTTAACGGGCTGATACACTGTTGAGGTCCCAAGTCCACCCATTGGCATGGTGAGGAAGTTAGGAGAGGGAAGTACTAGTTCAGGTGTCGTCCTCGTCTCTTGCCCGATATTCAAAATTACAAGGTCTGTTGCCAACAGCCCTCGTTTTGCCTCTCAGTCCAACGTGACTAAACAATCATAATCCATATTGCAAACGTCTACTTTAAATGACTATGGGTTTCTGTATTTTACTTTAAATGACAAGGAATTTCTGTATTATTGTTTCTGTTTCCATACTCTGCTTTAAATGACCATGAGTTTCTGTAATCTACTTTAAATGACAGTGAGTTTCTGTATTATTGTTTCTGTTTCTATATTCTGCTTTAAATGACTGTGATTTTCTGCATTATTGTTTCTGTTTATGTATCCTGAAAATAAATATTATGAGAGAGAAAGATATTTTCCATATCTGTACAATGTAATTATTCCCCCAATTCTCATATATTCTGCCTCCCTAAACTAAAAAAATGCTTAATTAAAATTTGTAAAATCGATAATTTTCTTTTCTTGTAGTCTAGAACAATATTTGAACTTAAGTAAAAAAATTCAGAGTAAAATACTGTCTCGTTTCTTAATGATTTCATTACATAATTAAAAAGGACTGTACTTTGCTCCTTTAAAAACATTGAAAAAAGAGTGTTTTATCCACAAATTCACTGGGAAAACTAACACAAGAAGTAACGATTCCACTCATCCCCTTATTCACCTGTTTGCATTTTCTTCATATAAGATTTTCATGTTTACCGAAAACAGCTTGGAACAAAATAACAGACGAATACGCAAGAGGGAAACTGTATTTATGTGGGAAGTTCTAACGCCGAATATTTCTAACCAGGAAACGACATCATTTACTGAGAGTTTTACTTCTAAGTTTTTCTTTCAACCATTATTTGAACGGTGCTTAGAATTTCGACGATTTTCTGCAAAAGTTTCAGCTGTAAGCGTAGAAAGAAATGTTTTCGAAATATGTTTTATTTCTGTGCACCCATTTCTTAAAATTTGTGTTTTGTTCACACAAATTAGTTCGTTTCTACTATTATGTGTGCAACGACCATACTTAACAAGTTTGTTAATGGTTGCCCTTACAACCAAAGAAGATCCTCATTAAAAGATAGTTGGACTCGTGTAAAAGGCTAAATAACATTTTTTCATTTCCCATGAACTTTGACCTCATTGAATTTGATCTCCTGGAAACTCAAAGCATCATCGCACAAGATGCTACAGTTTGTCAGGTGTCCTTTACATTCCCAGTTAAATGTTCAATGATCAATAGCTGATTTTATTAATTAAACTATCCTACCAAAATAAAGGATTAAGTCTCATGGATTTGGAAGAGGCGTGGTCAATCTTATTCCTCACAAAAGTTTCGAAGATAATACATGAGGATTCTAATAAACGTTCGACTGGAGCGTCGTATTAGAGGGCAGTATATTACTTTTCCTAACCTATGACTAAGAAATGTTCATATCTGCATAGCAAGTCCAACAAGCACTTTATCCTATTATAATATATCTTCTTTAATATTTAAATTAACTACAGTAAATTTGTTTAAATAGTACTGGCTAGTTATCCTGTCTTTTAACGCAACCTAGACCAAACCAGTTGCTGAAAATGTGCATGCTTTTCTCTTCAAATGTATTTTTTTCACGCATATATAATTAGAGATGGGTGAAAATTGGTGGTATGTACATTGTAGTATTCTATAGAAATATTTAGTTTTATGTGACCCGGTTAGTTCTGGTTGCATTAATTGACAAGATATCCAGTGTTATTAATACTCATTTACTATAATTAACTTAAATATAATAGATGATATTCACAATGAGATAAAGTGCCTAATAATTTAAGATGCTAGTTTCAGCTACTGGTCCTGGTCACCAGAAATAAGTAAAAGGCCACCTGAATTCTCTGTGGAGAGAGCTTAGGTTTCCAAGAAATCGTAATTCTACGAGATCATATATTGACCTCAAAATTCACGAATAACAGAAGTGTCACTGGATCAAACAGGTCCCACCGCATTTAAAAAGGATATTTGAACCAGATTTATGAGGGATCACTAATGTATTTATCAAGTATGATCTCCTCAGTAGAATTTTCGGCTTGAGTACGTGATTGTTTTATTATTTTGAATGAATTTAGAAAATGTACATAGTTTGGTCTCAGTACTAAGATCATTCAAATACTCGAATAATTTAAATTTTGTTTGCAAATGAAATTTTAAGTTTACAAAGAAATTCGAGCTTAAAGGTTGGAAAATTAACCAATTAAAAAGTTCCCTCTTTATTTGATTTCATAAGGATTTGAAAAGAATTTTCTTCTGCTGTGATAAAAAAAAATTATTATAGTATAGCTTTGAGTCCTTTATACTCAGATTTAACGAGTTTCATAGATTTTTTTTCCTTATATTGAAAACAGAAAATGCAAAAAAGGAAAAAAAATGAAAAATATCTGAACATAGAATATATTCTCTATAATTATCCATCACTGTAAATACCAACAATACCAAACCTTAGGAAAAAAAAGTTTTTTCTTTGAATAGTATTAAAATCTGAATAGTTTTCTTTATGAGAAAAAGTGGATTTAGAATGAGATATGTTCCGCTATACATATGCTATAGGAAGACAGTTAGAAATTAAAACCTTTTTTAACAATAATGTACCATTTAATTTGTTTTTAATATGGTTATACTTTGATCTTCTCTCAACGTTTGAAGAGTTTTTCTTTCTAAAAAATTGGTTCTACTATGAGACTTGTTCTGCAACTTTAGATGAAGACAATCTAAAATGAAACATTTTAAATAGCTTCGAAATGTATAATTTATTCTTTGTAAGATTCTGTTATAAGCTTGTATGAAATTCTGAATCGCCATTCTTTCTGAAAAACATGTTTCTTGTATGGGAATTATTCTGTTACGTTTGTGATGAGTTGTAGGGTCTCCCCCCCCCCAGGAAATGATTTATAACTCAGTATATGGTAAGTGGAGCTAGGAATACCATCTGTGAGAAGGTAGAAATAGAATGTTTTGTACATGGTGTCGCGAAGGTTCGATAGCGTGGGGGCAGGAACCGTGGGTTTTCATAGGAGTGCTAAAAGTAGTTTGGTCCGAGAATTCAGTTTTGTTAAGTTTTAAATGTAGAAATTCGTTTCTGCATATCTCCGAACCATAAGGGAATATTATACTGGTTCAGCCACGGTAGATTATAATGCATTTTGCGTTTGTTTGGGATTCAGAGAATATTGTGAAAATTCTGATATGGTTGGCTTGCGAATTGCAATAGCTTTTCTAGCGAGCGGGAGAAAAGGGGATTTGCAAACCGTCCGTCGAGAAAAGGGTAACGTGATTGTCTCGAGAATGATAATCATTTTATTGATGGATGCTATTTTTGAAAATTAAAATTATAAAGAATTTTTGGCACTAATGCGGGAAAGAATAGTAGAAGACAGGAGGGAAGATGGGCAAAGAGAGGGAGAAGAAAGAGATAAGCAAGTTGATGATATAGAAAATGAAAGTGAATGAAGGGATAAGAAATTCGAAAAAATAGAAAATGAAAGAAATTATAAATGACAAAATTAAGTCAACATCGCAAAAGAGATAGATGTTAGCAGACAACTACTCAACAATGTGAACGTATTGAGGTAAAAAAAGAAAATAAGTAGTTATTTCAAGTTTTAAAGGAACAAAATGTCATTATTTAAGAACAAGAAAATCAAATGTGCCACAAAAAACGATTTCAGTCTCAACATGAAAAGTTTTCATTTCAATTAGGGAAGAAAAATCAGAAGTTGGCTAGAGTTCAAGAAGAAAATAGGAAGTTATCATAAGTTATAAGGGGACAAAAAGCCATTAACCATTAAATAAGAACTAGAGAGGCAACATAACCCCAAAGAAAATGAAGATTTTAATCTGGTAAATCAGTTAGAAAAGTAAAGGAATGATGCCCGTGACTTAATTGAAAAGAAATAAGAAATGCAGATTAAAATACAAATGAAGAAAGGAAAGCTGCTGGAGATTGAATGTGAAAGAGAAGTAATGTACTATAATTGGGACGAGGAAGGGATGTAAGAAGAGAAAAGTAATGAAAATGAAAGCCCATAACGGCTGAAAAAGGAATTGAAATAAAAGTGTTAAACAGGCAAACAAAAAGCGTAACAGAGCTTATAACACAGAAGGAAGTAGAAATAATGCATTTACAAACACCCTCATGAATACGAAATGGTTGGAGATTTTAAAGACAGAAATTCCCAATTTTTGACTTTATTCAACTTATTAAAGTTTTTGCCAGAGAAGCTGTTAATGACTGGATGCTTTATGTTGTTCTCAGCTTCAATGGAATCTCGAGTTTAGTGTATTCGATCAAACAACTCGTCGTGAATGTGATTGAGCGATTGTTTATTAACGTTGCACTGAGAAACAGCTCGAAGGCGTTTGGCTACGGAACTCGTAAGTTTGAATCTCGGTGAATTGACAAGGATAATACATAGGAAGGCACCTTCCTCACCAAATGTGCCCACCATATCAATGGGACTACTGGAGACCTTAAATATGTATCAGGCCCGCTACTATCTATCATGGAGAGTCTTCAGTGGCTTCAGGGCTACAATCATAGACCCAACGAAAACCGCAAATACGCAATCATGACCACTAGGCTACCAAGTCTATTTCTCACCAAAACATGGCTAGGTTCTTTCATTACAGAAGATTCCTATTTGACTTGGAACCCATTGTAACTGTAGGGCCCAATCACTGGTAGTTAATTTTGCCAGTTTGTTACGGCACTTACATAAGAAATATGAGATTATTAAAGTGAAAATGTTATTTATAAACACATGCATTGATTGTTCATTACGTGTGAAGTACCATTTCGGTTGTCTGATTGGGTAGACATCTTTCACGTTCTAAATAAATTATTCTGTACTATAATTTTTCTTCATATCTACTCTTACCTTTTTGCGGGACCGTGGTAGCTTAGTAGGCACTGTTGTTCCCTTTGAGTCATAAGTTCAAGCCCTGATGCCACTAAAGATCTGTGAAACGGGTCAGTCCACGTAAAATATGTCGAGGTTTCAAATCTTTCTTTTGTGTGATGTGGAAGTTTGGAGAGAGGAGAGAATTCAGGTATCATCCTCGTCACTTGATTGTGGTTCAAAATTACGAGATCATTTTATATCATCATTTGATGCAATATTTTGTAGCCACTTACAGTGTCACTTTTCGACTTAAGACACAATATTATCTGAAGTAAAGTTCTTTAAAATTATATTCTAATAGTTCTTAAATGTCCTTGAAAGAGATTTTAATTTATTAGTTTTTTCATACCTAGCATAAAAAAGGAGAAATAAATGTTTATCTAAGAAGAAAAAGATTTAGTTTAGAAAATAATTTCGAATAGAGGATACTCTCATGCTACTTTCCACGAAAAACACTTGAAAAGTTAAAATAATCAGCTAATTTATAGAAATTGTGCATTATAATAATATTAATAATAATAATTATAGTTTTATACCAAACTAAAATAAAAACCAATGCTTTATTCTGCAAAACTAAATGGATTTAGAGTGCTGTTAAATCTACATTAGATTTATTGTACATTCCGTTGGAAATATATCAGAGCATCATTTTATTATTAAAGAAATAATTAAGAAAAAATCTAGCAAATAGTGTGTGAGTAAAATATTGATTTGCAAAGGGAGAAATTAATTAATGAAACCAAAGGGTGGTGAGCTTTAATGAAATTTATCCGAACTTTAGTTTTTATTCTAAAAAAAACTTACAAGAAAGGTACATAATTTTGGGAAAAATTACGCTCGTAATTAACCTGATTAACATTCAAATCAAATTACTAACAAAAACTCTGTTTTAATGTTTTTCTTCTTCTCAGGAAAATATTTCCATTTTAGGAAAAAATAATTTAAAGTTAAAAGACGTTATTCGTATTCTCACTGAATATGCAATCAAATAAATATTTGAGAAAAATGTCATCGCTAACAGAAAAAAAAAGTATTTGAACAAATTTCTTTTGGAAAATTAATTTTGTGGATGAACTATACAGATGTTTAAAATGAAACGTCTTAATAGACTGGAGATATTTTTCTAAAACTCATTTGCTTGCTTAAGAATTTCGATTAGGTAGAAAAAGCGTTTTTGATGAAAAATTCGAAATCCCTTTATTTGTTTTAAAATGGTCTCTACTGCTCAATTTTCCAAAACAATAATTGTTTTTATTTTACGTTAGGTAGAACTCAACTTATACTGATTTAAAAAATACGCAGTAATTGAAAACAAAAACAATTATTAATGACATTTAAAACCAGAAGTCGACGATTTATACTACCATTTAGGTAATATTGCTCAAAAATAATATTTTAATATCAGAATTTTAATCTTCTATTTTCGAAGCCAAATAATTTTTAATAATTATTTCAAACTAATTTATTATAAATGATCGGTATTATCGTTTCAGACAATTGCTGTTTCTTGTGTTTTTGAAGGGTTTTTTTTTCATTTATGACGCTTATACTCGTACAAGTTGAGTTGGGGTTTTTTTTCTATATTTTTCTTTATTTTCAATTCATTGATTGTTTGAATTTAAAGTTTGTTTTCCTAGAAAATATTGTAAAAAGTTTATTGTATTGATCCTCGTATAATATGGTTTCAAGGAAACAAAAGAAATCAAGTAAATATAATTATGAACTCAATGAAGCTACATCAATGCATTCAATATAAACATGAAAATAATTAGTATTGTTATTTAACTGGGAATCTAATGGTGTGTTTCAAAAACTTAACTGATGTTTTTTCACTAATGTGCTCTTTGTTACAAGAAGTGAAGTATAAAACTTTGTGTCTTGTGCAGCATTCTGAATTTGATCTTTCAAAAGAAAATTGTTATGTGTGTACTATCTTTAGATATTGAAAAATTTCTGTACTTTAGAAACTCTTCTACCTTTATACTGCTTTACAATGAGAAAAAATTGAGAAGGGAAGAGATTGGCGCATTTATAGGCATGACGCCCTTTGAAATGAAAAAAAATATGAAAGTTTAAGAAGGAAAAATGGCGGGTATAGGGAGGTCTTTATCAAAAAAATGGGAGAGGCTAACGATCTCTCAGTGTTGCAGAAAATATATTTCTAACATAACATACTACCCAACGTTATGATTCTTTGTAGTCATGATAAATGATCTTCATCGAACATTAAACTAACTGAGAATTAATGTGTATTTGGAAAATCTGGAAATCCCAAAATATTGCGACACTCTCCATAATGGTGATATAATATACTAAACAGTTTGGTGCGGTAGGACACTTTTATAGAAAAGACTGTATTCCCACACACAAACCAAATTGTTCTGGACATATATAAGAATTGGAATAATTCTTTGAAAATTGAATTCTCACTGCCAGCAGCAAAAACTTCAATAAAAAGGCTAAGGACCATATATAAGACGTAGCATGATTCTTATGGAGATGAATAAGTATTATTTGAAATTAAATAACTATAAGTTTTTTTTTCAATATTATTGTTAACTAATATAGAAATTTATTTTTTATTGTCTTTTTTGATGAAAGAAATTTTTACGAAATTTATGCACGAAACACGTGATATTTCTAAGCAAATTCTGTGAATTGAATAACAGTCATTGAATATACTTAATAAGTTCTTCAGATAGTAACGAAACGGAGGTTTTAAAATAATTACATGGGGCCATATTTTTCCGTTACTTTCACCTCAAAACAGGAAGTTGTCTTGACGAAAAATTCTTAAACATGAACCTGAGTATAAAATATTCATTTTTGCACTCGGGTGGTGAGTTAAATTTCCAAGGATTCTGAATTATTATAATGAAAAAAAATCCGTTATGCTAGTGGTATTTATTTAGTTATATAGTTTTTCTTGACATTGAAATTTTTGCTAAAATTTCATTAAAAATTCACCATTTCCAAAACAAAGATGTTATATATATACACACACAATTACTTTTTAATCATATATATATATATATATATATATATATATATATATATAAATATAAATAGTTTGACACTATAAAACTCCTTTGAATACCATTTGTTTCTAATAAATTGGTAATCAAATGTAGTTTGTTGCCTTAACAAGAAAAAAAAAATCCACCACTTTTTTTTTGAAAATAATTTAAAGAAATAAATAGTACATTGCGGTACTTGTTACTTTGATTGATTGTGATACTTACGTAGTGATATTAGAAGCCCCACAGCTGCAATTGGCGACGGCTGTCTCCATTTTGAAACTTGGTCAAGAAACGAGGACGGTTCCTGAACTGGCACAATTTGTTGATTCCGTACATGTATCATTTATAAACAAAACGATGAATACAATGTTTGAAAATGTAGTTTTAAAATGGTAATCAAATGTACAACACATTGAGAAAAATATCATTGTTGGTATATTTTTCAACGTATGTTTTTGAATTTCCAATTTCACACTTTCCTGCAGCCTATTTTATCCATAGTTCTTATATTTTGCACTTTATGAAATGGAATTATTTCCTGTATTACTCGCATTAAATACAAGTGAACATAGTTTTTTTTAAGCAAAAAAGTCAAATAATTTAAATATTGCACATTATTTTAATAAATATTATAGGGAATTTATAAGATAAATGTTTTTTTAAGAAAAATAATTTTTTTTAAAATTTAATTTTTGTTTACTGATAATTGTAATTGTATTCATGATTTATAATGTTATGTTTATAAGTGTACAATACATCTTTTTAATATTATGAATACAGTTCATTTTATGCAAGATATACCTAAAGTTAAGCACATGATTTACAAATGTATATAAATCTTTTCATTATAAATTGTTCGTGCGTAATTATATATGTTTATCTATACTATTGTCTCTGCATAAAAAATACATAAATATACAGATATTTTAATGTAATAATATGGGTTCCATCACTTTTAATTTAAAAAAGAGGATTATTTAAATTTTGTTTAAAATAAGCTAATTTTTCTAAGTCGGAGATCACTGAATTATCATAAAGAAATTTTAATCTTGTTAAAAAATAAATGTTTGTATTACAAATGCGCTGCTATAATTAATTTACCTTTTCACTTACATGTTAACTGAACATTCTTCTTGCCTCAGAAATTTCAATAGTAGATCCTAGTTAGGCACTACACTTATACACTGATACAAAGTCCAATATTAGATATCCGACGATCATTCGACGAGTAGAGTGCACTATATTGATGTGCACTACACATTCACAAACCTTCTATATTCTTACAACATGTCCAGTCTCTCTGTCTCGACCTCATGTCTTATTAATTGCATTTCTAATATACATAATACATAGCATCACACATTTACAACGGTCGACAATGTCAACGGTTTATTAACAAGGTAAGTATCTTAAATCAAATAACGTTATAATGATGTCCAAAAGTTTAGTTGAAGGGGGAAACGCTCCATAATCCATCACAAAGGAATACAACTCTTGTTTCCATTAAAATAAAATAAATCTTTACATATTAATCAATTCTCAACAACGGAGTACATATGTTATGATAATTGGAAAATTGAGAATAACAATAATGTTAGGAAATTGATACCTTTATTATGCAGTAAATAGAATCAGGTTCAGTTGGAAATGTGATACGTAAGTAGCATTACAGCTATCTTTGTGAAAATAATATGCAATAAGCAATAAGCCGTTAATCGAGGGATTAATATTTTTCATATCGATGACAAAAATTATAGAAAGATTCTATTCAACTTAATATTCACAGTTATTGATGTTGTAATTTGAGTGACTGATTTGGAATTACAATAATTTCATAATAAACTGATTCCCTGCTTGCAATGCTATTTATGAATAATTCGATATAAAAACCAACGTTTTTAAAAATAACGTTTTTATATGGTAGCAAAGTTTATTAAAGAAAATTATTGAAATATTAGTTAAAACTGTTAGTTATTTTTAACTTTAAAATTTACTTAAAAAGATACATTTGTGAGCATATTAAGAAATTCATAATACTCATAAAATCAAAACATGCATTTGAAAGTTTGTAAGTCATTCTATTAAAAAAAATGGGAACCAGAATTCAGGAAAGGTTTATCCTTGGCGACAAGAATTATTTGGCAGTATTTTGCCAAATGTGGCTACCCTGTTCCGTTTCACGGATTTAACGCCCAGCAAAAATCGCTAAGTTTGGTGCCAATTTTGAAATCGCGTTTGTTTAAACTGCATTATTAAAGAAAGACATTAGTTAAACTTGTCAAATGTCTAAATATTTACTGTTAGGCGAGTACGAACGATTCTAAATTAAAGGTTAAATTAACGATCGAAAATTTGATGACACACACACACACACCAAGTGAAATTCAGAAAAACGTTTTAAAAAGTCTTTTAAGCTAACCTAAGAAGACGGTTGCGAGTAATGCAAATTACTTCCAAATGCATTGTTTTTATTACATTTTAGTACATATAGAAAGTTTTAAACAAAATATTGCAGCCATTTCTTAATATTTTTTTATTATAGAATGAAATTGTATATTCGATATTTTTATCAAAGTAAACTTGGTGATGCATTACACATTTTATTTTAAAAAAAATAACCGATTTTTTTTTTTGCAATTAAATCCAATAAATTAGTAAATTAATTTTCCCAATTAAAAAGATATAGATTAAAAGATACAGAAGGCCTAGTATATAATTATGAATTAGTGGCCGACGTTATTTTCATCGAATCTTCAAGTTCTGATGGCACTAAAGATCCATAATCTAGTGGGGCTGATGTACGTTAAATCTAAATGAGGTCCCAAGTGGTGTGGAAGTTTGGGGAGAGAGGGTGTAGTCTCTGTCATTTAAAAAGGCTAAAAATTACAAAGCCCTTCCTTAATCGCCTTCGTATTCCTTCTCATTGCGACGTATAAAGGATTACACATCACACAAAATTAAAATAATATAGCGTTAAATAAACCAACAAGTTATATTTAATAACGCTTATAGAAGCATTTAATGTGGTGGAATCTTTTAAACTTTGTTCGCTCGCATTATACATTCAAATATTTTTTATAGTATTAAGAAACTGAAAGTAAGCCTCGTATTGCTATTAATATATGGTAATGTTATAAAATATAATTTCCTTTATAAAAAATTTAAAAAAAAAATGTGAGATACATTACAGAGAGAATTCTATAAATATAAATAATATAAATAACTCTAAAAAAAACTGCATTATACTTTCGAATTCCCTTTCCTTCATTTTGGTTTTCGCTATCTTCTAGCAAATAGATCTAAATAGAACAGAAAACAGTTGGAAAGAAAAAAATAACTGTGTTTACGTGGGAAATATTCCATTCTTGAATTTCTAGCCAAGGAAATAGGTTTCTTTATTTTCTTCGAAATCTTTTCTTTTAGCTGTTATCTTCAGAGAGCTTAGAGGTTCAAGAAAATTTCCTGTTGTAATAATATCGCCTGCAGATAGGAAAAGTGATTTTATAACAATTTTCTTATCAAAAAAGTTGTTCTAAATTTTACTTTTATCTGGTCATAATTTAAGCTCTTTGATACAACTATATTTTTGCTTACGAATTTCAGATATATCTCTTGGGATATTTTTTTATTTGGGGATCCTTCCGCTCATTGTATTATGTAGTTATGTTTTTTTTAAGTATAAAGGTGGCTTAAAATGCAAGTTTTTGATGACATGTGGTGTTGTTAAGGCAGATGGTGTTACCATTGTGTGCTGCCATTTGTTAATCGTTGCCAAAAATGGAAAACTGATTGAGTGATTGATTTTGATTTGGCAGTTTTGATACAAAATCAAAATTTGATTGTTGCCGCATCGAATTGTAATCTTTAATTAGTCCTTAGTTTGCTCCATCGATGAGATTTGGATTCGTTGTTGTACATTTCGTGACGCAACCATTTCACTATTAGGTTTCGAAACTATCAAGATTCAGTGAATAAACTACTAAAAATTGTCACTAATGTAAAGCTTTAAAGTCTATTTATTCTACTTAAGCTAATTAAAATCAAAACTTTTTTACAAATGAGGAGAGGTTATTAACTCGCGATATAAGCCAAAAATAATAATTGAAAATTCTGCTTATCTTGCATCAGTACAATGAGATTCGAATCACGAATAAACACTTGAAAACTAAGTCCAAGTTAAAAATCTGATATCACTTAACATTCTTGCACCATTATTGTGTTTTCCACGGTCCTGTTAACTTTCTTTTTTTTTCAGTAATTCACTTTTATTCACTAGCTCATTTTCTCGTCCAATCTCTTTATTTCATTATTTTCTATTCATTACGTCTCTTACATAGAAATGTCAATTTACATATGTCATGGCTATTTCACAAGTCGATTTCCTAAAATCAAATTGCGTCATAAAGTAACCTAAAAGGTTAGTGGAAGGGAAAATAGCAAATACTGGATTGAATCAGGAATATATACATAGAAGATCATTTTTACTTATTCATAGCAATATTGTGTGTTCAAATATCTCATTATTCCCTCTTATCTCTTTTTTTCTGTAGTACCTAAAATCTCTCTGCTGATTATTTCCTAATATTTATATAGAAAGGGAAATTTGTATAAGTCATGGTTCATTCACAAGGTAAAGTTCTTAAATCAAATAACGTCGTAAAGGAGACTGAAAGATTATTCGAGAGTAAAAAGTCTTAGGAAATCTATGTAAATTGAGATACGGAACAACAAAAATAATTGGCTGCTCCTGGTGAAAGTGTATATATTTTCAAATTCACAAAATAATTGCGTGATATGGAAGACAAAATAAAGAGCACTTAATGAAATTTTGAATTTTTTATTCAATATTTATTTATAATAGTAATATTGACTTTAAAATGTTAAGGGAAAATTAGACTGAAAAAAATTATATCTTAACATAATGAGAAAAAGTGAACTATACAATTTCTTTGAGAAAATAGACATTTGCTTATATAATACTCATAAAAGTAATCTAATCGTTTTATAAATTAACGAAGTACTAAAATAATACTTTCTTTTTTGGAACTGTAATATATATCGCAATTCTGAGAAATAAATATGTAACACCAAGATACAGCAAATCAGAATTGTTTTTCTGCGAAGTTATCAGACTGTAGTAAAACGCTTTCTTTGAAAATAAACATCGAAATTTGTACTGAAAAAGTAAGTAACTATAAATGTTTGAATTAATGAACTGAGTAACGGTGCTACTTTAATGCGAGGAATGATGTGTCTTCATATCAATGAACTCAGCTTATCGATAAAGAAAGAAAATTTTCTGTCTGTGGGAAATATGTCGAATATCATATATCTGATATCAGATTTAAACATCGCTTTATTTTTTATTTCTTCGATCTTCTTAAGATTATTGGTGCTTTATTATTTTTTTGAAATAAAATAACACGAGTTATTGAACTGACTGCAAAGAGTTTAAACACACAAATTCCTTTTTTAACACTTTGGTGAGCAAATATTAGCTTTTTCGTCTGATTGCATCTGTATTTTGCTTCTCGATTACTGGAAGATAAATTTCTAGTTTTTATTCGTATAGTTTCTTCTCTATGTTTTAAATCAATTCAGTATGGAGATAAAAAAATGTATTTTGAGGATGTTTCGAATATTCATCAGAACAATTTTAGTATAATTTGATGAATGCAAATGGAGAACTGAATACATTAAAAAACTTACAATTAATGAAGAATAAGTACTAAGCATATAAAAAATAATTTTTTTTTTACTTTTTTCCGTAAAAGAAATAAAAGTTTAGTTGGATATCATTTTTAATGTTATCATTCTCGTTACGAATTTAATTTGGAATTGATCGATTGTTTACTAGTGGTGCACTCAGAAGGAACTTGGAGGATATGGCAACGGATTGTGGGAATTTTAACCTTTGTTAAATGACGAGGACGACATCTGAATTGACACCATCTTCTCTAAACTTCCACCCCACATCACTAGAGGAGATGTAACTTTGACAGATTTTACGTGCATAAGCCCCGGTGCACGTCAGGCATTTAATGGCATCAGGACTGGAACTCAACATTTACAACAAAAGTCGTGAGTTCTCGACCATTGCTATTAAAACCACGGCCATTGATTTTATTGAGATTAAAAGAAGGAGTAATTACCAAACGAATAACACGTTATTATGTCTTTAATTTTCTTGTTTGATAAAAAGAGAAGTTTATTGTGCTATTTCTTTTGTTCTTTTTTTTATTATAAATATAATATAGAATTGAATTAATTGAAGTCCTTGGGGTTAAGTTATAATAATTACGTTGCAAATAAACTATACCAGAATATTCGTTATTATCTTTGAAAGAAAAAATAGAATCTGTTGTGCTATAATTTCTTTTTTTAATCGTATCATTCTTTGTAGGAATTAAGAACTGAATTGACTTTAAGTAAGAAAATGTTAATGAGGTTTATTTCCTAATATTGCCAAACTTATTAAATACTATTTTACTCCGAATTAATTTTTAAAACAATTTGCTTTCATCTGTATCGAATTTGGATCGATTTTTCTCAAATTTATTTTAAACAATAAATAGATAATAATATAAAATCAATAATCTCAGTAAATATTAGATTTCCTTCGGAATCAGTCAAGATAACAATTTTAATGCATTTTACTAATACATCTAAATATTACATGATTTCTTCCCCAAAAACTATTGTTAATTATTGATTCTTTTTATTTCTAAAATCTTGCTTTTTTTTACTTTTACATTTCACTACAGCGAAGGAAAAAGCAAGAGACTGTTTCTTTTTCATTCTACTTATGAGTAAATTCTTTTTTAGGAATTCTTTCGAACTTTAAAGCTAATGTCACATACATCTAAAAGCACAAGGAATTTGTCATCTTTTCAATAGGAATTTTAATATTTGAGCATGTTTTGAATTTGAATTACTTTCTGACCATGTTAAATTGAAGCAATCGATATCCATAGTTGGTAACCGCATGTTACAGCATGAACTCAAATAGGGAAATAAATTACAACACATGAGTTTCAGCGTTAAGTTATCCTCATTTAAGATTATTTTTAATTATTATTGAATTCACTTATACAATTGGAAAATCTTTATCACCCTTAAAATGTTACCTTTAAAAGTGGTTGAATATCCAGCTATTCTCATAGACCTTGAAATCTTGAAAATAATATCTTACAAAAAAATCCAATCTGAAACGTATCCATTTTTGAGAAAAAATAATTCATTTGCAGTCTGATCATTCAAATCCAAGCAAAATTAATAAAAAATGTATCAAAATGGTCGACCCTATCTGAGACCTAATCTTTCAAAAGATGATTCTGAAACACAATATTTTGTTCATATTTGCTTTGTCGGCTTTCTTTCTTCGCATTTGTGTAATAAAATTTACCATTTGTACTTTTCAATCAGGTTAACTGCGGCTCTTCATCGCTTCCACCTTTTGCCTCAGGCATTCACAGAATGGACTTTTCCCACTCTTTTTCTTTTTTTTTCTTTCTTAAAATCGTATTTTGTTACTTTTTTACCTCTTCCGATTTTTCTTTGTCGTATATGTTTTAAACATCTCCTTTCTTGCATGTGTTTTTGTTATTTTCTTCCCAGGTTTGCTTTGTTGCTACTTTAATTCCAAGCTTAGTGAAGGTTTCGTACCATCGCCCTCTTTTCTTAACTTAGGTCTCTACTCGTCTATGATTGGATGTTTATTTTATTTCTTAAGTTTTTCCTTTCTACGTCTCATTTTTGGTTTTTTTTTTTAACATTTAGGTTCTGATTTCGAAAATAACTCCAACTCTACCACTGCGCTTTTTTACTCGCATTTATGCATGCAAGGGTCAATAGACTTAATTCTTTGTCTTGTTTCTAATTTCTGTTTTTTCGAGTATAGTTTAGTACTGCAAATTTGAACTCATCGGTATGTTTATCCCGCGATTTGTAAAATAAAAAAAAGAAAGATTATTTATATCTTCCAATAATAGGAAGTCCCGTTATCACCCGAAAAAAAATTAAACTGGGCATCGTTAAAAAGAAATTATAGTAAAACCGCAAATTAAGCAGATTCACGAGGAAACGAACTCTTATTTGTGTAACATCTTATTTCATTTAAAAAGCATTTTATATTATTTTTTTTTCTTATTAAATTCTATTAAGCTGCTTGAAACACAAATTTTAAGTGTTAAATGTATTTAAAAAGTATGGAAATTCTCCCGGTGAAATATATTTTAAATTTTCATTTTGGAGTAAATATATTATAATGAAATACGGAAGACAAAAACTTTAATTTGTCTTATATCCTGAATGATTATAATTTTTCCGCTACCATAACATTATAAAAATCTTCTATACGATAAAACTTCATTCCAACTTTAGCATCAGTATAAGGAAATATATTCATATTTTACAGTAAAATTCACAAAGCTCCGAACTAACCACTTGAAATAGTAGCTCCTCTAAATATAAAAAGGAAAAAAAAAAGTATAGTTTGAAACCTTCATTGCTACAAGCAGGAACAAACAGAGAAAGAACAACACAAACAACAAACTACTCAACTTCACTCCAGTTTTGGATCCTCATTTTCTCCACTTCAGTTTCTAGATTCCCCTAAAGGAGTGCTGTATAAAATGAGAGACAGATAAAAAGAAACACTGTAAAGAAAAACTTTATTTACGTGGGAAGTTCTTCGGCCTGAATTTCTAGCCAAGAAAACGGCTTCCATTACTGCGTGCTCTCTTCTAAGATTCCGGCTCTGGACCATTATTCTAACAGTGCTTAGAGTTTCCACGATTTTCCATAATAGCTTCGACTATAGAGAAAGAGCGGTTTTTTGCTAAAGTTCTTTTTCTTTAAAACTCTTTCTTTCGAATTTTACATTTTCTACACATAATTTCCTTTACAACCGCTCGCTTCCCATTTTCTTACTTTGTTTTGCAAATGTATCATTTTTCATGCTGATATCGTTAAAGATATAACAGAGTGATCTATCACTAATGATGCTAAATAGAACAGTTTTGTTTTCATGTGTCACTGGTGCTGATTTTTTCATCTAACCTATTTTATTTGAATCTGGAAAAATTCCTAAAGTGAATCTCCCTAAACGAGGTAGTTATCGCTTTAGAAATTCATTTATTTATTATTTTGCTTCACTGAACTTGCAACGCTGATTTATTTACGATTTCCGCTTCACTTAATATGGGAACGTTTGGGTAATATTGTTTTCATACAATTATACTACATCTTACCAACCAAATGAAACGTGATTAAGTAAATTAGATGAAGATAACAAGTATAGTGAATTTTTTTACAGATAGTGATAGGTAAGTGAAATAGAATTAAAAAGAAAGAAGTGGAAGATGTAGTTAGGATAACAACAAGGCGATAGATGTTGCACAGTCGAGTGAATCATCGTAATTAATCACTTACCTTCATAGTATTCGCAAGTGACACATGATTTGAATTACAGGAGTCGAATCTACTATAATCTAGAAATGCCTGAATCGTATTGGTGATTTGGTAAGGTAAACCTTTATTATTCAAAAATATTATTTCATTTAATAAGGTAAACCTTTATTAAATGAAACTCTTTTAACTCAGTTAAGAAAGTTTCAAGAGAGAGATATAGAGAACAATATTGTATATTCTTTGATAGATTACAAATGGTGTTATCCTTTTCTTGCGTATCTTTAATTGGAGTTTTGTACTTGATTATTGAATTAAACTTTAATATGGCTGTAGTGTTAAATAACGAAGGAAGGCTGCCACAAACTTTACAGTTACTTTTGCTTAATTCAAGTTAATTTAATTATGTCTATAGAAAAGATCACTAATCCAAACCTGATATAACGTGTAACAGAATAACCTAGTACTTATTTTCCCGAAACAATCGGTTTGAGATCTAAGAAGATTTATAAACGAATGTTTGAATCTTACCCTTTTATAAATCTTCTCTAAGTACATTTCTAAAACTTCTACAGCTGCGTGGGTATAATACAGAAAATTCACAATGACATCTTTTAATCTAATGCACTTCAGTCACGTTTTATTTATTGGAAGAGATTTACATTACAACTAGCATCAGTAGATATATTCAATACAACCTATATCAGTAGAGATTTTCAATTCAACACCTTATTAATAGTGAAAATATTGTCAATTGAAGGGGAAACGTGAGAAATTTCTCGACTAACCCCATTTTTTCACTCTAATACCCTATTTCCTTTTTCTTACAGGGATAACTTTTAATTACTCTCGTAGATTGTATCAACAAATATTTCAACTATTTTAGTAAACACTTTCTAATCAATACATTTATAACAAAAATTATTTACTTTTCTTGTTATACGTATTCAAACTACTTTTTTCCTGAGAATGCTTATGGATTATTTTAATCATAAGGAAATTATAACATAAGAAAAGCATTTAACAGTCACAAAGTCAAAAATATTTTCCCTGTTTATTTAAGACAATATCAATAATTATTAGGACTCAAAAATCATAATGTATTTGCATTATTTATGTCAATATTTTAAAAGCATAAACAGAGAAACATGCTGCGAAATTCACTATCAATTCAACCAACATGACATTCAAAGTCCCCAAATTGTTTTTGAAGAGGGAAACAGGATAGAAAGCATGTGCTTATTCTTCATTACTGTTAACGTCAGCGATAAACAACTTGATAGAGTTTAATTATTCTTATGAATGAAGATGTTTCTGATATGAAGCAAAAGAACTTAGAAATCATTTATCATCGATTGATAAATAGAGGCGCAGTTGCTGAATCATCTTGCGTCAAGTATTGAAAAAAAAAACGTTCATTAAGTGTCACCACAATATTAACCAACATTTTTTTTCAGTATTTGTTAGAGTTTGGTTCAGCAGTTTCAGCTCCATCAATCTAGTTACAATGGTTGAAAGATATTGATTCAGAAGCTTTCCTTCTATCAATCCATATTCGTGATAAAGGTTCTCAAAGATTTCGTTTTATGAAAGAAATTTCCTAATTACTATTGAAGAATCATTCAAAAAGACACTTATTCCTGTAACTTAGAAATTATTTTGAAAGGACAATAAAGGCAAACCTAATGGATAACTTAAATATAAAAATAACAATGAGAATTGTAAAAAACTCAGCAAACTTCAAATGATAACCTCAATCTCATTGAGGCTCTTATTTCTATTTCAGCTCTTAGTATCCAAATGTTAAAATTATGTATTTATTTACAGTGAATCATATTCATTTCATTATGTTTTGAGAATGGATTTTGTTTTTATTAAATAAAATAATGATTTTATTCTGTTCCTTCGATTCCGTTTCTGCTAGAGTGTCCACATTTATGTTCATGACGTTCATGCAAATGTATGACATAATTAAAGATAAAAATTTTTTCTAATTTTATGTTCATTCGTCCTCTTTACGTTATTTGAGATAAGAACTAAAATGTTAGACTTCAGGGATATATATATATATATTAAATTGAGGGTAAATATTCGTATAATTGAGCATTAGGATATGCTATTTCTGCGAGGGTTAATGGTGAAGTTTAAATTATTACTAAGAAATAATAGAAATATCTGGATACAATTTTTTCTGCTTACTGATGTATCCTTATGTACATTGTATTGTGAATAATAGCTATTAATGTCTGTTTGTTTGATTTCAGGAAGGCTTAGATTGAAGTGATCCGTTTTTATTTTTTGGAGAAAATAAGAGTTCAATCTGTTCAATTCCAGAATGACGACCTTTGAAATATCAATAATAGACTGAGAAAATGTTAAAATTATGTAGGATATCTATGTACACAGGTCTAAAGTGTGAAAAATAAAAATTAAGTTTCTATGTCAATAATTTTATTAGCAATAATTAATTAGTAAGTATTTACGATACCCAGGGATAATAATGAAAACAATATGATATTTTGGGTACTTCAATTTACGACTTCCTGAAACGGCTTCCATTTCTGTGTAGTCTTTCCCTTGCCAAGCCCTTTTGATTACCTCAAGGGTTTGTCACATATTTAAATTAGCTTTTTTCCTTTCCTTAGCCACAGGTATATAAATATCTAACATAAAAACAACATAACGTATGCCTAATATTTCGTTAATACATATGGATACATACCCATGTAACAGACGACAAGCTGAACTGTATACAGTGATAAACGTCACTTCACTCAGTTGTGAGTTGTAACAGAAAGTGAGAGAGAACAGGGCGAATAACGAACTCATGAATTATTGTTTAGACGAGAGAGCCACTGTGCAATCAGAATAATTAATTATCCACACTACAGTCAAGAGGAACAAAAAATAGATCATGCTCAATCTTGCAACTTGCACTTCATGATACAGTTGAAGCCTTTTGTATGATGGGATGTCGGATGACAATGAATGTTGGATGGACAAAGATCGAATAAGTGAAAATCTATTATGAAACTTTTAATATATAATTCCAGCGTATGTTAGAAAAAAGAATCTTACATATTGTTTATATAAATTTCTCCATTTCAATGTCCTCACTTTCGGTTTATTCTTTAATTAAAAAAGGTTTAATATATTTTAATGTGTAAATATTTTTTTTCCATTATATAAAAGATAATTTAAAATTCCACTTCAGAAAAATTAAGAGCTTACTCATAATCATAGTTCCTTTCTAAAATTTGAAACACGCTTATGTTTAGTGGTTGGATAACTAAACTAAAAATTTCTTTGAAACTCAAAATCAACATTTTTTTTAAAAAAAAAATGTATAACATTTAACAAGACTTTCTACCAAATTAACTAAATATGTCTTTAGTATAGCTAAACATTTCAAAATACATGATCAGCATAACCATTGTTAACCAGAGCGCATATTAATCAGTTTACACTTTGCAATGAGAAAAAAAAAGAACGACAATAAAAATTATTACAAGAAATTGTGTATTTTCAAGATAATAAACTATTAATATAATTTGTTTTAAATTAATATACTCATAATTATTTATAAAAAGAATTCATGATATATTTAACAGTGATGAAATTGTATTACATTAGTCTTACTAAACATTTTTTTATTACTTGAAAACATTAAATTTTTATTCTCTTTTTCAACTTTGAAGAAATGTTTATGTATATTTAGAACGCAACACTTTAATCAATTCGCATTTTTATATATTGTAGTTATATCTAGATAAAATATAGCGCGTAATTTATTATATTTTCAATCGTATAATATTTAAGACTACTAATAAATTTTACATTTAATTATCCTTAAAATACCATTATAAATTCAAATGAAAATATATATTTATTAACATATATTCTATATTTATATTCATGGATATATTCTCAAATAATATGAGGCGTAATTTAAATGTGCAAAGTAGCAATAAGTTAAAAATTCAATTTTTCACGCAATTAAATTTAGTACGTAATATAACATCAGGGCTTAAAATTTCTACAATCTTTACAGAGGTTTTGATAGATTTTAATAAAACATTTTCTTTGAATACAAACATCGTAATATTTACAAAGTAAGTATGTAATCATATCAATGTTTGAATTAATAAATTGAGAGTTATCGCTACTTTTGAAACAGAACTCCTGACTTCTAATATCTATAAATTCCCTCAAGGAATTCCTCTATCCAAACCGAAGTATGTTTGAAGATGTGATATATCTGGGAATGGTTAAGTTTTTGATTTACTTTTTTTTCCTAGAAGTGTTTGTGTCTTGGTAGATTCTTAGCGTATTATTTCTTTTCAAGTAGCATCGAAGGAGTTATTGAGCAGACAGCAAAAGAATTCGGAGTCGCTAGCACACGTTTATTACTTTTGGTTCACAAATATTAGCTCTCGTGAGTGATGTCTTCCGTACTTTGCGTCTTTATTATTGAAAATCTAGTGTTTGGGTTTCCAGATGTGTGGGATTATTCTGAGTTATATTTAAGTCAATTCAGTTTTCAAAAGAAAATATTTTAAAAGACGTTTCTGACTTTGCCAGGGGAGGTTTATATGTTAACTTCTACGTGTAAATTCTGTAA
Source organism: Nephila pilipes (assembly GCA_019974015.1). Taxonomy (NCBI): domain Eukaryota; kingdom Metazoa; phylum Arthropoda; class Arachnida; order Araneae; family Nephilidae; genus Nephila; species Nephila pilipes. The sequence continues at coordinate 173,113 of BMAW01056552.1, forward strand.
TAAATCACGAATAGAGCTGCAGATTAAGGATATATAAAGGCAAAAAAACAGAATTATGTTGAGTTTGACTTTATTTTCTGTATTACAAGTATCGAGTGCATAGAAGGGGTAAAACTATTAATTTACAAAAATGTATTTTTATCTCAATTTGATTCATACATTTATATAGAATCTTATCAATATTTGTTTATAGTTTTACTATTCGCTATTAATCGTCTGGTTTAAGTTGAAAGCGCAGTTATTAAGGATATTCTAAACAAAAGAAATGAAAATTAAATTTCTTAATTGCTAAACATTAAATTATTAATAAAATATGATGAGTACAGAAAAAAAAATTACTTATTGAAACATTTATTTACAAGAATTTATTAGGAATGAAGGAAACATTGTATTTTTTTTAAAATATTGTTCTCTGTTATGCGTTTTTCAAATAAGGGATTAGAAAATATAGGAAAATACAATGAGAAATTAAATAATTCTCTTTAGTGTTCCTTGCATTTATGTTATTTTCCTCTCAAATCATCATGATGTTTTCCTAGTTTCAAGATATATATTTCCATTTTCACTCTAAATATGAGTCCCATTTATTTACTGAGTTATTCTTAATATCCATAGTAAATCAACACCTAAACAAACTAAATCGTAAAATAAAGATTGGTTTTTGATATTAACAACTGAGTTGATTACAAACGCAGTTAAGATTGGCAGAGAGAGGGAGAGATCATACTCAAGACTTAAGAATTATTAATAAGCTAATAAGAATAAAATTCTGTCTCCTCCTTTGTTATACTTGTATGATTTAATTTAGTGACTAGAATAATGATAGCAGAGTTGAATTAACGGATAAATTACAAATGATTCATATCATTAACGTACGTAGAATGAATTTATTACATTATGTAATTACATTCATTATTCTTAACTCCATACCATCATATGGAGTGTATTAGCTGTATATTTTTGTCTAAATAAAGCTTTCTTCAAAACGAGTCCTTTTCTTATGGACGATACAGTTGCATGCTTCAAGACTGAAGCTGTACATACCATTCCGTATTTTATGAAGCCATTCTCTTAGACCCGTGATAATTATGATTGACCTTTCTTATAGCAAGAATCTTAAAGAGAAACATGAATAGGATTCTATCTCAGGAATGAACCACAAACTTGAAGATAAATGGCACAATGTATGTAGTTCTTGCTTATGTCACAAACAAATGGTATTTTCAAGCACCTTGGACTTCCAGTGCCCTCGTTTGTTTCACCATTGACTATTTTTAAGTAGTCTTTGCTTTCAGAGCTTTTGCATGATCATGAACATACGGCCCAATGACAATAAACAAATTGCACGATATAGGCACTAGATTACTCATCCTAAAGTTTCGAACTTTTTCGAAATCATCCAATTGCTTAAGAGTTTCAGGACCCTTACATTTGAAAATTTTGGATGTTTGAACATACGGATACATGTAGAACAATTTAAACATTTTAGTACCAATATTCTAACGATATCTCTAAAATGTCCAGTGTTATGGAGAAAAAAAACATCACACTCTGGAAAAGTAAACAACATGCTATTGTCATGTCCACTTTTGACAGCTATTTTATAAGCTTATTCTATTTTGCTGAATAGTTTTAGAAGTAAGAGCCACATTTAAAATTAATAAAATCACGAAAATGAGTAGCAATGTAGTATCTGACCTTTTAACTTTGCTTTTTCTGAGTTTATTTATTTCCTTTTAATTTCTAACTTCTATGTTGTTTGATCTTTCTAAGAAAGAGGTTCAGTAGGATAGTTTTTTGAAGGAATGATTGTTTGAACAAAGACTGAAAAAAACGACTTTATGGCAATTAATATCTGAAAAATAAGTTTGGATTTGACAGTGTTATGTTTGAAAATATTTTGCAAAAAAGAAAAAAAAATGCACCTATTAAAATTTATCGACAGCACTCATTATTCCGAAATCATCTGAAAACGACTTTTGTCATGGATTCCTGAGCAATAGTTCAATTGGTGCTAATTTGATGATCTAAGAATTAGAAAATTATATATATGGCAATGTGTGCCAAAGGGAAGTAAATATGAGTGAGAAATCTATTTTAGGATTGTCACAACAATCCTATAAATTTGTCGAAAATGTAAAGTTTAGCAAAAATTCAATTAAAGCAAACTGACTGGCGATAAAAATATATTTCAAAAGTACCTAGATGGTCTGTGATATTCATGAGATATATGGATCAAGAATTAGCATTATTCGAGACATTTTGCTAGATTATGTGGTTACCAAATCCAGGGTCTTGAAACACATGTGACATAATCATTTAGCATATAGAAGATATGAGTGAGGTTCTTGTAAATGTATCAATGAAGAAAGCTCATGCTGAAGAAGGAATAATTTACTGCAACTTCTACTCGTTTGGCAATTAGTGATGATGGGATATAAAAGACGCGTGGCCATATATATATATTGTTGGGGTGTGTATTCTGAAAAGAGCTGACAGCCAAAAAGTCCTAGACATTGAAGATATGTCTTCATATCGAAAAGTATATAATTCTTACAAGGGGTTTAAAGTTAGGACCCAAAATAGTGCTGTTTTTGGATAAACACCAAACATTATGTAAAATAAACCACAATAAGTCTACTGAACAACTAGAAGTCAGGTTAATACAAAGACAGTTTTTCTATCATAACATCACGTGGCTAGAAATATCAACATTACGTAAGTGAGATTATTCGAAGACATTTTCTTCTATTATTAAAAAAATAGAATGTGATTCAATGTCACTTTTGAAAAAATAGAGGGCAATGAACAAGTTGAAATGCAAATGGGTAGCCGCTTGGTGAAATTGAATTCAGTGGGAAAAAATAAGCTGTCTGATGGGAAAACAATTGAATGAAGAGGACCTACCGGATGATGCCACAAACATATTGACCACATATTATGATAATGGTATCCATACAAATGCCCAGAATATTAGCTATACGAAGCAATTATTTATGCTATATCGGCCCATATAACTAGAATAGATAATGAACCAAAACATTGTTCCTGCCTTAAAAGCTGTAGTAGTTGGAGCAAATATAATCTTTCGGTGCATAACAACAATGCTAATTAAACCAAACTTAAAAGAATATTTTCATTTAAAGTTGTGGTGAAGATTCTTGGCAGATAAAACTTAAAATGCAAATTATTGGAAATATGGACTAAAAATCAATAGTTCGTGCGTTATGTTAACCATAAATAGTTAAAAAAAACTATAGATACTATAACTATAAATAGTTAACTATAAATAGTATGTGAAAACAATGAAGAATACAAAATCTAAGTTGATTGATGCTTGCTTTAGTGTGAAAATCAAACAGAAAAATATTAAGTATGCAAATGTTTAAAAAGTGCGTGTCTGCTCTTCTAAGAAACAAACAACCAAAGCTTTCATTGAAGATCGTAAGGTGGAAACACTTAGAATAGCAGAAGAAACGGAACCTATGTGCTTACCAAAGACAATACTTATGATCTTGCAGTTTTTAACGCACATTATTTTATTTTATTTCTTTTTTTCAATTTTCTTAAAAAACAAAAAAAACAAAAAAAATCTGTTTGTATGTATTGATTTCTGAGTCATTATAAATCGTATTAGTTTGAAATTTCATACATATGCTCCCAATATGTTTATATGACTTATACATAAATTTTTAGACTAATTATTCACAGAAGCACTTATATATGAATTTTGTTAAGACATTTTCTTAGTATTTCGTAGTTTTCTTAATAGTTGTATTTAAAACATTTCTCTATTTTTTTATAAAAAAATATGAATAATATCAAAATTGAAAATTGTTCTACAAAATCAAATTACTTTTGTAAATGTTGATCAATGTTGTGCTTCAGAATCCTATGCACATGAAAATATTAATTTTCTTGATTTTAAAATAAGAACTCAATTGATTATTCTTTATAATTTTTAGAATTGTTATATTTTTACAAAAACATAAGAAATTATGTAAATATATATGAATATTATACGGTTAAATTTTCAAGCGTTTTATTGCTAAATTATATTGTTTCGAAAAAATATGTTTTTCCGTCTAAGCGGATAAGTGTTGAGTTCTCAGATCCATCAAGAGCAAACGCGTTGTAATAACATGATCAATAATGCCTCAATGGAAATGTGGTCTGGATAGACAAGTGGGCAAGGTCGCGGAACCACCACCGGCACTGAGTCGAGTCGTAAATTCAACTCCCAATTCCACTAAAAATTCATCATGTAGCAGGGGTGGTACACAATAAATATGTCCCAACCCTAAGTCATTGGGATAGTATAGAAGTAAGGTAAATAGGATGCCAGTTCGCGTGTCGTCTTCGTCATTTGAGTAATTCAAAATTATTAGTTCCATCGCCATACAGCCCCATTTTACTTTAGAGTGCGACTTTAATTAATAATCTAGAAATCAATCCAGAGAAGTGTAATGTCAAAGAAAAGAAAATAATAATATGTTGGCTGTTTCATGGAACTATAATTTGGAATATTGGCTGTTTTATGGAATTCTGATTTGTTTTCGAAAGACATTTCTAAATAATTAAACTGTTTTTAGTATACTAAGTATTTTTGGCTTAAAATATCATTAATAGATAATTTTCATCAATACCTATAAAAAGAAAAGTCATTTTATTAAATATATAATTTTTGAAGTAAGGTTTTTATAAATAAAATTTTAAACATATTTCTTAATTACTAGAAATGCTTCAAACTTTTGAAATATTTTTACATTTTCTATTTATTTTCAAAAAGCCTATTTTTCCTTTCCTTGGAGTAAAATTTTAGAAAAAAAGAAGGAAATTCTGATTTTTTTTTTTAAAAAAAAAACAAATGATTAAAGTGACAAAGCAAAAAAAAAATTGCTTCATTCTTCATAAAACACTATGTATTAATATAACTTACCTTAGAGTAAAGTTTCCATTATGAGCTTCTACGTCATATAACCTAATTATTTCACTTCAGTATTGAATGCATTCTCATTAACGATATTTTGCGATTCTTCTTAACAAATGATATTAAAAATAGCAATATTTTAAGCTTTTTATCCAATAAATAGTCCATTAACTGCTCATTTTAAATATTCTAGTGCTTTTTCACATTAAGATAATTTTAGACATTTCTCAAAGTCAATACTTAAAAAATAAACATCGAAGGTAAAAAGAATGTATTTAAATAAATAACTCTTCACGAAAGGAAGTCATTATTATGAATGATAAATAACAAAAATGCAAGAATGAAATGATTATTTAAATGAATAATGAATAGCTAACACTATCGTGTGAATAACACACAAGCATAATTTAGATTGATTGAACTTCGAAATGAAATTTAACCACTCTATTTATCATGGTAACAATAAAGAAAAAAATTGTGTATATCTTAATTGTTTTTGGTCGCACAGATTGAAAGAAAAGTGTAAGGGGAGGGAAATCAGGTTGCTAGTGGTAACTGTTGCCATGCCTATCAGTTGAAACAAATCAAAACACGAATAAAATATCACGTGAACTGACATTTATGAGCCAGATATACTCTTTTCTAATTAAATGCTCAATTAATTCAGAGAAATCACGTAGTTCAAATGCTTTGAGTACCTCTTCTATATACCATTTATTATTATAAATGAGAAAAGAATAACTTGCTGATTTCCTGAATTTTGCGAAATCAACTTGGTGACAGTTACGGATGTGAATGCTTTTTTTTCTTGTCAATGGATTATATATGTATCAGGAACTTTAATTTTTAACTAGAACTTTGTTTTGAAAGTGATGTAATTTTCTTTATTTATAGAAATTCTTTAATTATTTTTGGTTATTGGAATCAGATTTTATTATATGTTCAATTTTTATTCACACAAACACTTTTTTTCAAAAAAATCTCTGAGAAAAATTAAAAATGTCTCTATCAAAATAATACACACAAATTTTTTATATAATTTTATTTTGCGCGCTATTCCCAATTAATGTGATAATGAGCACAGTTTTAATACACTTAGAGTAAAATAGACTTCCAAATGTATCGAATTTTTACATTTTTTGATTTTGTTGTAAGAAATTAGATACACTTCTCTGATTCCATAAATTGTATTCATGATAATTTGCTAAATAAAATACTAGAAAAAATTGAAATTCAAAACTGTAAACAAACAAGAGCTGCACCCGAGAAAAAAAAATGCGTAAGTATTTTAATCAAAATTGTTGAGATGATATTTTCCACATTATAAAATGAGGTTATTCCTTAAACAGTTATTTTTTTATAAAAATATCCATAAATTTTATCTATAGTACAATATTTATGAGAAAATTATGCGAATTATTAATAATAAAATTTAAACCATTTTCTTAAAATTCTAATAAATTCACATTTTGATTATTATAATTACATTCCATGTTTAGAGTATTATTTTTATACTTGCACTGCAAATTTTTAAAGTTATAAATGCAATGGAAATCATACAAGATGTAACTGAAAGTATGTACAGGACTTCCAAATGTAAATACAGCTATACAATAAATTGCTCATACATAATAATTCATATTTATAAATGGATTTTGTGATCCGAAACGGATACACAAATAAACAGGAATTTCTATGTTGAAGTATAATTTCTATTTGATAGAAACCTGTTTGAATTTTTAATTTATCACTTTTTAAAAATTATCGCTAAATTGCTTTTTTACGTCTACTACATTTACTGACAAAATTTCTTTCCTCTTCTGATTTTCAGAATTCTCACACTTCCTTCCTTTACTCCTACTTTTTTTAAATAATAAACTTTGAATAACAATATTTTGATTGTTATTTACTTTTATAAGCTTAATTTTAAAATTTTCACTTATCTTTAAACGTTGTATGAGATCAGACTTACAACTTTTTTAATTAATATAATAAAAGTTCCTTTTATTCTTTTAAATCTATTCGCATTACCTTGGTGATCAGTGTAGAATACATTTAGCACCTTAATCACCTCATGATTCTATTCACAAGTGCGGACTCCCTCGCTTGTGCACTAAGACTGATTTCTCAGCTCTGAATATGATTCTGATCTGAGGGTGATGAGTAAGTGGTATCTTACGTTCATCCCTTACAAAACGCCCTCTACAGGCAAGCTTTAAACACTGGAGATAACATTTTGATTTAAATTTTTTTTGTAAAGTGAGCCGAACTTAAACTTGTTAAAAAATACACTCCCTTTCCCTTGCTGAAGTCAACTCAATTACTTTGCCTTAAGAACTACATTTTCATAGTATTTTTTGAATATTATTAGCAAACATTTTCCCTAAAATAAGTCACGATAGCAATAGCGGATTGATCAAAAGTAACGGTTGCGAGTTGCTTGGACGGTAATAATTATTTGGTAACTAATTATTTGCTATTAATTTATTAATGAACAAATCATTTTATGTACTGCTCTTATCACTAGGCTATAGTTCAAAATTATGGGGTCTGTTGCCAGTACATTAAGTGTTGTTTCTTGGGAAATGTTAACATAAGCTTCTCCAACTACAAATAAATCTAAAGTAATTTTTTTTTCAGGATGATATATCCCTTTTTAAGTTTATCAAACATATGAAAGTCCTTAATTCATTATTTTTGCCCTATGACGGAAGCACTGAATGTAGTTGAATAACATTATTAACACGTTGAATGCCAAGCTAATTTAACATGGCTTACCCATTTGATCAATATGAATTTCTCATTATGCGTTGAATATTTTGGTAAAATATTGAGTACAACAGACATGTTAATTTGTTTAATAATTCGTAAGGCATTTATTTTACTAAGGTCACATGTGATAACTAGGTTAACGCGATGATTTTGTAAAGTGTGCTTCGAAAAATTTAGGTTGGCTAAAGAAAAACATTGAACCAAAAAAGTTGCGATGTACAGTGGAGACTACAATGATTCACCTTCATTTGCTTGCAGTGATTCAATGCAACATATCACAAAATCCTCACATAACATTTAAGCTCTAGTGTTGTATAAATAAAATTAATTTTATACTTCATATGTTGCATTAATTTATTCACACATAATTTTAGTAAATATGATAATACTATAAAATAAAAAAAAAGATATTGAACATTCACTCAATTTTGTGTAATATCACATACGGCCATGGCTCTGAGAGCAAATTCAGTCCCGGTCCCCGGAGGCCAACATTACATTGAACGTGTAAATTTATAACTTAATGTATGTTATAAATAAATGTATATTATAAAATTGACTGTAATATAAAATTTAATCTAAAATAAAATTAAATGTAAATATAAGAAAATGTATATTATTGTACATATGTCGGCCGAATTAAGGATTTTACAGCAAAATTTATTCCAAAACTTGTTCTTGCTTTTAGAAAACTCGTATACTTAAACACAATGGGGTCTTGATATTCCCAGATCTATTTTCAAAACTTTAGGAAGATAATACGAAGTTCAAAACCTGCGAAAAACGAACTGAAAAAAAAATTGGCACTGATTTATAAGTTAGTTTCGATTCAATAGTCATTTACTGCCAAATCAAAATTAGATTCTTGCCGGGTCGGGTTGACGGTTTCATTTTGCGTTGAGTTGTCACAGTCGATGAGACCTAGATTCATCATCATTGAATGGAAATCAAAACGTTACGTTCATTTCGATGAATGAGCTCCAGAGAAGACGAGAATGATCTCATTGGTTGGAAAAGTTATGACGAAGAATTTTTAGGCTTCGAAAAGCGTCATGATCATGAATATGGGTAACTGAAACTTAGACAGCTGTCTAGTGAATCACGCTGCTTGCAAAAAAGAAACTGCTTTCGATGCTATTAGCAACATCTCTTGGAATTTCTAAACACTTATTGAATGATTGTCGGATATGATGATAATGCTGTTCTTGAATGTAAGGTAAATGAAACAAGCATTTCATGAAAGTTTACAAATACAATATAATCTTTCTTCCCTGTTATTTCAAGCATTTTTCTTGAACACTCTTTTTAGATTACAAAATAAATTAAAAAAATTATCCCTTCTGCAAATCTGTTCTAATTTTTCTAGAAAAACACTTACAAAGAAAATTATCTTAGTTTTCAAACTGTTAAAAAAGTACTATCTTTTGCTCAAATTCTTTACTCAGTGTGGTTAGATCTAATATAAGGGAGGTCCATAAAGTGTCCCTGTTACGAATGGGAAATGAGAATGGGTGAAAACTCTCTTGCTAGTAATGTTCAGTTACCGTTTGTCCCTTTTCTGAGACGTATGAGAAGGACTTCCATTGCTTCCCAAAGAAACGAGGCGTTCTCTACAGCGAAATAGTCACTAGACGCAACCGATTTTTTTTTATCTTTTTTTCCAGTGTATAATGACGAATCTCATGATCTTGATTTCTCGGCCGGTGTTGTTTCCTTTAAGTCATGGGTTCAAGTCCTGAGATCTCTACATAACCAACGTGTAGCGAAGCTGATGCATCAAAAATCTATCGAACCTCCAAGTTATTACGTTGTTGTGTAGTGGAAGTTTGAGGAGGGATGTTTCACCTCAGAGTTGACCTCGTCACTTGTCCGAGATTCAAACTTACGAGGTCCATTGACAATGGTTAATAAATCATCTATCAATCAACCGTAGCAGCGTCATCCTTCTTAAGAAACAAATATTTTTCGAGCTACCTTCGTGTGCTTATAATATATGAAAGTAAAGAATATAAGAGTAGTCATTAGAGGAAAATTGTGATATAAAGTCATAAATTTTTAAATTGATTTCAATTATAATTTCTTCCTTGACAAAAGTTAGATTTATAAAAAAAATTTCTCAATTATTAACGGTAATTAAAATGTATTTATTTGAACGTATATATATATATATATATATATATACAAAGATGCAACTTCTTCTTTCTCTGTGTAGAAATAGAACATAACTATTGTCAATGCCTATAAAACTAGCTAATGTTAGTTTAGGATTCCTTTGTTAGTATAAAATTTCTCTGTGCATTAATTATTTATTTTCAGTTGAAAGGAAATTTAACTTGATTTAGAAAACTATTTTTGACGTTAGTCTTACATCAAATTGCATATGAAATTTTATGATAAGAAATAAATAAAAAAATTACCAACAATTCTTATGTTTCTTTTGTAGCTTTTACTATTCTATTGTACTAATTCTTTCGTTAAAAATGAAATTGTTGAAAACCGATGACACAAAACGTTTGTGGTTAAAAATGGTAACAATGGCTGTTTGACATTTCCATTAGCCGAACACGTACTAGGTTGTACAAACGCAACTTCAAAACTCAACCTATGTTTGTTCCTCAGTTGCGTGTCACAAGGAATGACTCAAAAATTAGGCTTAATGCATTTAATGGAACGCAGTCCCGTTTTATGCAAATCGGATCGTAATTTCTAGTGACATCTTAATCTACGTTGATTACTGTTTTGTTTCTGCCTTTTCCAGTAACTTTTCTCGCGTGTTAATAGTAAATAGACGCAAGCTGAATAAATAATTAATCCGCTTCTGTTTCTGAAACATTCTTTTCGATGATTCTTATACTACTATTTTTTTCTATAATGCTGTAAAAGAAGTTTATTACTTTTAACACAGATATCTACAAACCATGTCGGCTGTAATAATTAAATCATGCGTCTCTAACGGGCGAGAGCTGTCACGACATTTTTGAAGATGGCTCAATCTGTACAGTTTGCATGCGAAAGACTCATAAACAAGATAATATACAAAATGTTTTGTTCCAAAAAATGCACTAGGAACTAATTTTATTGTTATTAACTTCGCATATAAGAGTGAGTTAATGTATAAAGTCAGACTAAATAAATAATGCAAATACGTGATTCAGTTATGAGAAGGCTAGTTTTGATACAATGATTTTTTTTACTGTTCAACCCTCATTTTCTTAAGTAGTCAAAATGTATTTGATTCTTTGTACGTCATATAACTTGTAGTAATTTAGAAAAAAATATATAACTGAGAATTTTCATGGTAATTAATTAGATCATATTCTTTTTAATTCGATCATTTTAATAAAATTCAAATATTTTTATTAATCTTACAAAAAGCTATAATTGATTGTTTGATTCTTTATTAAAGCAACACTTAATGACTCCGAGTAATATTTCTTCTTTCCAAGGGATTTGTATCGATAAAAACGGTAAATGTGTCCCAAGAATGTCTTAGCGATATTGACACTTTTCCGTCAAACGTTTTTCTTCTATCATTCATTAATGCTTTTATGAAGAAGCATTACGCTTTCGTTAATAAAACCAATTAACTAAGCACCATGACATGCTGCTTGTGCAGAAGAATTTCCTCCCCCTCTTCAAAAATATCACGAAATTTTTCGATGAGTATTAGCTCCCTTTAAGAAGGAGATCATTATTATGACAACTTTATTTATTTTCTCTTACTAACATATTCTCTCTCAAAAAAGATATTCTTATCAAAATTTAGGTATTTTCTTTGTTGCTAATGCAGGGACTGCCTCAAATTGTAGTGATTTGATTGGAAAATATTCTACCAATTATACCCGCTTGGGAACATTTTCACTTCTGTGGCAACATGTTTGAACATCATGGGAACTTTTGTCATTATTATTCTATTCGGAAATATACAGTTTACATAGTCAAAATGTATTCCACTGCTCTTAAATATTGAATAAGAGTAAATAAATATTTTCCTATCATAAGTCAGTATAAATATAACTATAAAAGATTTCTGTTATAAATCAATATTGCTTAGAAGAATAGTTTAGTTTAGTTTTTATTAACGTCGCACTAAAAGCGACACGAGGTCTATTGGCGAGGGACCTCGTAATTTTGAGCCATGGTCAAGTGACGAGGACAACACCTGAACTGTTTCCTCTTTCCTAACATCCACACCCCGCCAACGGGAGGACTTTGGGTCCGACAGATTTAACGTGCATTAGCCTCTCTTAGAAGGATAAATGAATGAACTCGATATATTTGTAATTAATTCTAAATTCACTGACACAATGCAAATAACATACTTGTCCACTACCTACCATTGAGCTTCAATTCCGCTTGTTCTGGCAACAGTTAGAAAAATATGTAGTTAATATCATAATAGTTTGATTATACTGAAAACTGCGGAGTAGTCGAGTGGTCTTGACTGCGAGTTTGTCAACAATGATTTTCAGGTCTGATAGGATGTCGGACATATAACGACAAATAATGAGACTACAATACATTAAATATTAAGTTAATACAGAGATTGATGTGGAAAGCAGAATGATGTGGTATCAGCTCGAGTGACATTCTCATCAATAGATCGCTCAAAAAATTACAGAAGTCTACTGCCCTAACATTGCTAAAATGCAATATATATATATATATATTAATGGGGAAAGTATATCTGAATGTTTGTAACTCAATCATTCTCGAACGGTTGAACGGATTTTTATGAAATTTAGAATTAAGGTGCATTAAGTTGAAGAAAAAGAAATGGGATAGCGTTTATCTTGATAGTGTGTTTTAATAATTAACTAAAATATTTTAGTTTACTTCTTATACATTTTTACTATATGCAGCAATTTCTTTTTCTTCCTCTAACTTCCTCGAGCTAATATTTTACTCCACGACAAAATGGTCACCCGAGCACATTTTCAAATGCTATCATAAAAGGTTTTGCATATATGTGTGATATCTGCTTTCACAAATAATGTACTAAAGCGTCAAAATTATGTCAAAAATATTTATCGTAACATTTTTACGTATATGTTTAATGATTGCTTTCACTGCATAATTTCCAAAAAAATATGTCACAATAAATTTCTTCTAAATTTTTAAAATGGATTGAAATAAAACAAGTATTAATTCATTTTACAGCACCAATAATTACTTTTAGCTTTTAAAATGTACTCTTTTTCAATATAATAGTTTAATATTTGCATTGATTTTAATATTTAATTGAATAAATTAATATTTATGTTTAAAAAAATTAGCACCTTTGGATGCTAAATCTATTCTTTGCATAACTTTGCTAAGAACATTTTATTTGTGTGTGTGTTTTACTTATTTTTGAGTTATACATTAAATTATTTTATCAAAGACTAAATGCATTTGTTTCAAGAATAATTGATTTCCTTGGAAGCATATCGATATGAGACGGTTTTAACGCTTATTCACAGTCCATTTCGTAAAAGTATTTACGTATTTTCCGTTCAAATTTGTGTTCTATAGTTTGTCTTGTTTCAAATAATCAAATTTATATTAATAAAAAGAATTTTTATTTTTGTCGCATTAGAAAAAATAAGAGATGCAGAACTTTGAAATTTAGTTCAGAGAATCTGTGAATACTGAGAGTGTGCACCACAAAGTCATTCTTTTTTGAAATTATACTTAGGTTTTATGAAGTTTATTTTAAATTGCCTGAACGTCAATTATGACGTCATAGTAAAACTTCACCTGACAAATCATTTGTTTTAGAATTTTTTTAAAAAAAAAACATGTTAGTTCTAAAAGAATTATTATGATTCCTTTAAATATTTTCAAAATAATTACGATAGTTTTTCGAATGATATCTTACATAAAAATAATATTATTTGAAAAAGAATGATAAGAAAATTCTTTGAAAAGTTTGTATTTCTTTCAGTTTGGCAATAGTTTTCTGTCCTGAAACGGTGGCAAGCACAAACGTTGAAATACTGCTTTACGAAAAACTTTAAAAATTATTATTATCCTTTATTTATTTTCCTTTCCTATTTTTGGCTGCCTATTAATATGCTTTTTGTTTATTCCTTTCTTTACATTTTTATTAATCTTAATGTTTTTTTAAAAGATCAGATTTATTCAAAGGTCCATTCCTGCTAAACCTAATTTTCTCTTTTAGTTGTAATTGAAATATTTTACTGATTTTTAAAGAATTGTATTTATTGCCTCAGATAATCATATTTTGTCTTTCAGCCCTAATGAAGTTTTTGATTTGTTCGTTTAGTGTTTGATTAATAAAATTTAATTTGGAATCTTAGATTTTTCTGCTTTATTGGATTCTAATTGAAATTTTTGTTCTGTCATATTTAGTTTATTGTAAAGCCTGAAGCATTCATACGTTCAGTTCTAAGCTATTGATTTGTAAATCCTGAATTTATAATACATTATATTTCAGTTCTAAGCTGTCAATTAAATATTTCTTTGGTAATTATTTTACCTACTGTCGGATCAATATTTTTTTTATTTTGTTCATAACGAGGGTTAAAGTGCATTCTAGCCTTAGGCACTATTTTAAAAATCACAAGAATATCAATTTTTCAGGGTAGCCTCGCATGCGTGGATGAGTCTACTATTAAGTTCCATATTTGACGAATAATCGCTAAGACTTTTCTGATACCAAAGGGCGAAGCTAAGTTGCATTTAGACTAAAAGAACTAGAACTAAGCACATTTTTGTTTAATTGTAGAGAAACATTTATGCATTAATTACTAAACTGGTTTTCTTAAAATTATTTTATTCAAGAAAACACGAGCATTTTTTTTCTGTTGACGTGCAAAACTTATCTTTGAGATAATGTATTATTACACTTTAAAATATTTTATAATCTTTAACTGGATTATTAACTTTTAAAATTAAATCCGTATGAAGAAATTAAATGTAACGTTAAGTATTATTTAATTTTAATTTCTTTTATGTTTTGTGAAACATTTAATAATTATTTACAGCTTAACTTAAGAAATTTAATTATTAACCTATAAATTAAATACTTAAAATTATGAAAGCTTAAAGAAAATCTGATATATAAACTTCAAGCTTCGTGGTCATTGGATTTAAATTTATTTCATTTTGGTATTTCATTTACTGAATCATTCAATCTCCTCAGTGGCTAATTTGCCCTTCACTTAAAATTACACTTAAAAGTTGGTACTCATTAAAAAAATATCCTCCCATGTGAATTATTCCACTCTTCAATTCACCCTTGGGAAAAACGTATATACTAGCTAGCATTAAATAAATTAAAGTAACATTTCTTTTGCGTAATGCAGGTGTGTGAAAAACATAAGCAAATGTCTTCGTTTACTTCCGAAGGTACTCACTTAGAAAGGATTGAATGTATAATTTTAAAGCGAAAAGAGAAACATAATGGGAAAACATAAAAAATAAATCTTTATAATACATTTATCATTTTAAATGGTTTTCAATGCTGCAAAATCAAAGAAAATTTTCAGAGGTTCTGAGAAGTTATAATTTCTAAGAATTTACAATTCTCAGACTACTTGCAATGATACTACATTTAAATGCTTAGTAATAGTAATAGTATGCTTAGTAAATTTTATTAGTAATAGTAATTCATTATTACTTATTTACACAGAAAATCACTGACATTTCACATAAATTACACTGACATTCATCTACAGAAAACAACGTACAATTCTACATAATTATTCATCTACAGAAAACAATATTTTTTAATATTTAAGCAGAAATAAAATATATATACTTTAACAGAATTTAGCATTTCTTGATATAAAGTGATAAATATTAGCAACACATAAAGTTTCCAAAATTTAAATCTTGAATTAATTTTGTATTTATGAAAATAACGTTATAAATATTAAGAGAAAATAATGATTAATTTCTTAAGTATAATGTTATGTTTACTTGTATAATAGTATAGTAATTTTAATAGAGTAATTTGTTGGCTAAAACTCACATTTAACATTTTTAAGAATTATTTTTACAGTTATCAATATGTTTATTTTTAATTGATGCAAATATTCAGTTTAATACCATTATTTTAGGTTTAAATGCATTTTATTATTATTTTTTTATTCCTTTGGCAGAGAGTTTTAATCCGAGTAATTATAAATAATATAATTCAAGTTTGTTCTTTTTTTTGATTTTTGGAAAATACTGCTATAAATAAGGTAAAAAATTGCCAGTACCTTGGAGCGATTCTGAATGTGATTGAAAATGGAAATTACTTTTTGTATTGCGTTGCTTGATGTATCAAAAGATACTACAAATATTGCATTTAAAATGCAACAATATATATATATATATATTGAATTACATTTACATATGATGATTAGAGATAACTTACTAATTTACTTTTGACTAAAATAAAATATAAGGGTGATTTCTTTTTCGTTTTTTACTCGAATTTTAGAAATGACATAGTTATTTATTTTAAATGCTAAAAAATGATTTAATAAAATTTAATCGTATTGGAAAGGCTCATTTTGCAATATAGCTTGGAGTTTAACATAATCCGTTCTATATTATTCATATTATACGATAAAGAATTTTAAGAATACTAATTTTAAACGATTATTCTAAGCGTTTTGGTAGTATAAAATGTTTTGCTCGATCCTAAATTATTACTTAAGTGAAGTTTTGATATCAGTTTTGGAAACTGGATAAAAATATTAAGCGTCCTTTTTACTTGAGTGTGTCTACATATTCGAGTTTATTACATATTTGATATATGGGTGTATTTCGTGATATATTTCATTCATGTTTATCATAAATTCCTCTTCATTTACAAAATAAATAATTTGCTTAAAAAAATCATGTTGAATAGCAACCATTTTGAATATATAATTCAGCCTTTTCATAAGAATTAAATAATAGAAATATAGTAAAAATTATAAACCTTTTAGAATCATAAATCCTATTTTAAAAGGCTATAATATTATTTTCCAAAATGCTCCATGCAAGTAAAATCCACGCTTTTAAATCGGAAGGCATTTTACCTATTCTCTCATAACTAAAGCAAGCAAAAAAGAATACCTTTTAAGCCCAGACACGAGGCGCAAAAAAACATTGTATCACATATGCACATCTAATATGTCAAAAGGCAAGTGTGATTCCCGGTTCGTGTTTCAATTTCTACTTTGGTACACACTCTCGTGCTTAAAATATGCATAGCCTGAGTCCACACCACCCCGTACCTTTCCAGAGATTACGTTCCCCCTGAAAAGGAACGAATAATGCTTGAGAAAGTTTTCTTTCTTGCGTCTTAAGACTCTTAAGAGTCGACCTTTATGTAGTGTTGACTCATCCTCAGCACGTTTCAGTCCCTAAGAGCCGTCGAGTTTCGTATTTCACGAGAATTTTCGAATGGATCTTCGATTTTCCTCCCTCCAACCCCCTCCGATTTCTATCATTTTCTTACGTGAGGCACTAGATACACGAACATGCCACAGTCTCGGCTTAGAGTACTGTCTTTTATTTATTTTATTTATTTTTTAACTTTCGAAACGATTGAGGCTGCAGGCATAGTGGTGTAAGTCATATCCGTCTACAAAGTTGAAATACGTCAATAGGCATGTTATTCATGAAACGACCATGAGATACAAGGTGCGTAAAATATCGGATATAATTCTGTCCCAATGAATTAAAATGCATAATTTTATTTACCTCAAAATTGTTGTTACATTATTATGTTATTATCTTATGTATGTATTGATTGACTGTTTATATTAACGACGCACTGAGAAGCAAAATGAGAGCTATTGACAATATGCCCAAGTTAACTGAGCTCCCACAAATGCCTTAGAGCTACAAACTATCCCAGCGAGAGAAAATCACCCACGCAATCTGCGCTTAGTAGCAAAAAGAACATTTGTTTTATAATAATAAGGGGTTAGAAATAACAGTACATTTTTGAGCAAAGAACAAAAAATAACAAATAATTTCGAAAATATAAATAAAATAAAAGCTAACAACGTATTTCTAGAGTGTAACATCATATTTCTAAAGCTTTAATTTTTCCTTTTTTTTTTCTTTCATTTTTTGGAATGCATATCAATCTGTCTTCCTTTGATGTCACAATTTCCTGCTAACAACAGATGCTAATACTATGACTCGTTCCCACCTTCAGTTTGCTGGTGACAGCTGTGGTACAGGTAGAACACAAAAACAGGAAAATTAAAATATTCAGGAATTAAGCAGTAGACAAAAATATTTACATATATATATATATATATATATAAGGTATACAGTTGTTATCACACAAAATAAGGAAAATTTAGAAATATTCAAACAATTTTGATATTTGTTGGGTAATTTTAAGACCCGTAAAACTACAGAATTTAAGCTTGAAAAGCAAATTGGGATTTTCATCCGTAGACTTATGAGTTATTCGTGATTTTCTCTTCACTAAACTTGGGGACTTTAATTGAAATTGATAGCACGAAACGAACAATTTCTTCCCAACCAAAATGAAACGTGATTATTCTAATTAGAGGCAGGTAGAAATAAAGTGAAGTGAGCTAGATAGGAGAATATATAGGCAAAGAAAAATTTTGAGGATAGATGCCAAGTGGCTCTAGCACTGAGTATATAACTTACAAGCGGTAGACGATATCAGGAGTTGCTACGGGCATTAATAACCGCACAGGATTCGAAGAACCAAATCAACTTCAATTGGAGGGATTTTGGTATGACGCTATGAATTCGGTATTAGTTGAATAGGTGAATCTATCTAGGGTGTTATCCAGGAGACTACATATCCCTCAGACATTATACTACAAGGCTATCGAATAAATATTTGTACAAGATTTGTCTAGTGTCTTCTTTTGTTGGTTATTGAACTTTAGTGTTAGTTATATTTAATTGAATTATAACACATGAGTCGGGTAGAAGTGCAGCGTCACAGACTTCAGCCAAATAGGTTTCGTTTCAGTAACAGCACAGTTTAAATGAAAACTTTTTGGTGAAAGGGTTATTAGCGATGGACCTCGTAATTTTGAACCTCATTCAATCGACGGAGATAATACTTGAGCACCCTACTTTCCTCTCCGAATTTCCACTCCATTTCAAGAGGATGACTTTGGAACTCCAAAGATTTAACGCTCGTCATCCCAGCTACATGGCGGATCTTTAATGAAATTAAGTATCGAATCCATGACTCGACGAAAACAAGGCCGACCGTAAGTACATGACCATGACCAGTAGCTACGCTGCCACTATGTTTTTTATGTAACTACACAATCTTTATTACGTTTCCCTTATTAATTTTATACAGCTCTCTTTTTCACGCACTTAGCTACAACTATGATGAAATACCATACATTTTTGCAAGGGGCGTCGAAGATAAATCCCTCTACAAAATTTTAGCGATCAAAACATGTATTCAATGCTTAACGTATTTTCTAATCATATGTAGTTAGTATAAATATCCAAAAAAATATTTCGTCATACTGTCAACTATACTAAATTCAAACACTAAACGGTGGCCGCTGTAGCCTTGTAGTAAAGGCATCGGACTCGCAGCCGGCGGTTTCCGTTTTGCCGTGGGTTCGAGTCTTGATGACACTTAAAGCCGACCGTGTAGCTGGGGCTGATGCATGCTTAATCTTCGGGGCCCAGAGTCCTCACGTTGGCATGGTGTTGAAATTAGGAGAGAGGGGACAGCTCAGATGTCGTCCTCATTACATGACCGAGGTTCAAAATTACGAGGTCCATCGTCAGTAGCCCTCGTGTTGCTTCAAGTGCAACGTAAATAAAACCAAATCAAACACTGAACATCAGATTAATTGAATAATCCTGTATTGATAAAATAACATAGTTCAAAAGAAAATAATATAGTACAATGATAGTTAGATATAGTTTTGAAGATTTACTCTAGTCATATGCTTACGTCTAATACTTTTATTAGAACTTTAAGAACATTTTAGGGTCTTCTAGAACTTTTAACGCCCAATTAACTGTCCGAACACAGTTTTACTTTGTGCAAATGTAAAAATCATAACCCGCGAGAAATAAAAACCACTAGACTGATATTAAAAGAGGCAAGTTACTATGAATAATAAGCAAAAATCCTAGCAGTGCTTTATCGCAACTTGGGGGCGAATGTGAACAAACAAGCCCTTTCGCACGAAAAAATTCCGAAGGCGCATACTCAGTAGGTGTCCAGATTATTAAATATGCCAAGTCACGAAAGATGGACTAATATGAGATTTAAGATATTTGTCTTATAATAATTAATTAATAAGAATATGTACTACTTTTTTCATGAAAATCGTTTGAATAAATATACCCGAATCAACTAAGATGTCTTCTTTGTGATATCTACTCGCAATTAAAAATGAAGAGGAGCATTGCCCAATAGCCATTTTTTTGTGTCTCGTATCTTTGTTGTAGCCATTATCGTGAACTAGCATCCGCCGCTGTTTTCGTTGAGCCGTAAGTTCGAGCCCTGATGACATTCAAGAACCACCGTGTAGTGGGACTGATGCCCTTTGTCAATGCTCCAAGTCCTCCAATTGGCATGGCGGGAAAATTTGAACGGGGAGGTTCCAAGTCAGTTGCCTTAATCGTCAATTAAAGAGGCTGAACATTACCAAAAGTTTTCTTTGAAACTTCACTGATTTTCACACGGGACCTATTTGGCTATCTGTGTGTTAAAACACTAATTTGAAATTCGAGCTTTTCATTTCAATTCTCCTGTTTATGTGCATAATTTAAATAAACACTGCGGCTGGCTTTTTTTGGCAGATTGACTGAGGGTGTAAGTAACAGTGTCAAAATCCATTGTTTGCAACGAATGGTAACGTCAATATAATACAGATTGATATTCAATCCAAAAAAAGAAAGAATGAAAGGAAAATAAAACAAATCAGAAAGTATTAGAGCTAGGAGAGTTGGTTGGTTTTAACGTCGGCACTAGAAGCAACGAGAGAGCTATTGGCGACGGACTTCACAAATTTGAACCTCGATCAAGTGACGAGGACGACCTCTAAGATAGCCTCCCCCTGTCCTAACTTCCACACCACTCACGAGAGGACTTTAAGCCTCGGCAGATTTAAGGTGCATCAAACCGGGTTACACGGCAGTTCTCTAGTGCCATCGAGGCTCAAATCTACGACTGGACGAAAACCACCGTTCGCTAATCCGCGATGTTGACCCCTATGCTACCGCGGCCATAAGAACTAGGACGTCACACCCTATAAACACATTGTTAGCTTTGTTTTCTTTTGATTTTCAAAATATTCTTTCTCTTTTGTTCTTTACTCCAACATGTACTGATATACCTAGCATTTGATTGTTGTAAAAAAATTTCTTTTTGCCGAGAAATGCTGAGTGCGAAGAGTATTGTCTATTGGGGTGGCGGTTTGAAGCTTTAAATCTCTTGGTTGAGCTCGGTGCACATGAGCAATCTGCCAATAGTCTTGTTTTTTTTTTTTTTTTAGAATGACATTAATAAAGTAATTAATCAATCAATCCTTTCCCAAGTTTCATTCCGATACGTTTACATATGTCATTTTTTTTCTGTTTGAAATTCTGTCTGTAGTAATTTTAAAACTGTTTACAATGAAAAACATCATTGAATTAAATTACACTAAAATTATCACTCTTGTTAGTTTTTTTTGTTATTAAAATTGTCAGTATTACGAAGCTAGCGATTTAAATTTTGATGCCAAATCAAAATTACGAAGTCTGTCGCCAATAGCCTTCGTGTTTCTTCGAAATTTGACGTTATTAACCATTTAATCAAAACCAGTAGCTCAAGCCTGCACCGCTCTTTATTTATTTGAATTACCATTATTGATCTAAATGACAGTAACTCAAATTATTTCAAGGACATAATTAAATATTTTTGATTATCATAAAGTTTGCATTGCTTCCGCTTCATGAATAGTATTACTAATATAATCACGGAAAAATATCATTTTCAAAATGTGCAATCTGTTTATTCAGATTTACAATAAGCACAAACCAAATTAAAATGTATTACGGATATGGAGCGTTTACTTATATGCATCCGAATCTAAAGATAATAATTGGAAATTTCAATTATCTTATAATTAGATTTCAGAGCAGCTTAGATTTTAATTGTGAATTCTACTTATATTAGTAAGAGCAAATAGTATTGTTGAGAATATTGGATTCGAATCAGGAATATAATCAGGGAAGAATTGGTTTCACCATCTCGCTAATATATTGTTCGCACAACAATCTCGCTACTTTCTCAATTTCCTCTTACCTCTAATATATGTAATATCTCTAATTTCTACACTGATTATTTTCTTTCATTTATATAGCGATATGAATTTACATAACTCGTGGTTCTTTCAGTTGGTGAGACTCTCAAAACAAATAATGGCTTAAAGTTAGTCCCAAAGATTAGTTGAAGATAAGAATTTGAATGGACATTATACAAAGAGCTGATTATACTCCTGAATTATTAATTACCATTCTTAAAAATTTCCTAGAACACGGTTGTCTTCATGAACGTTACCGTCAGGCTCTTATATTCCTCACGTCTAATGAGGTTTACCGTGTTTGGTTAACACGGGGACCCCGTGATGCCCTAACTATCTTTTTCTACTTTAGATCCTCCTTTTCCCCCTTTTTTTAATTATTATTTTCAAATGTTTAGAACGAAATTATACCTTTTTTCACGCAGCATATCCAGATTTGGGTCTTGACCCTTAAGCATCAACCATATCCGTAATCTACTTGTTTTTATATTTTTCGTTGTAAAAACCATTTTTTGACGCCAGGGAATGGCAAGTGGTATTTGATTTAGAACATAGGTACCCAAACTGATCTTTATGAACTCACAGGGATTGATTGCAGTATGTAAGGGGCCTACGCCAACAAATAAAGAATTGGGGTGCGTGTGATATAAATAGGGGTCCACGAGCCCAGATCCCATTTAACCAGGTTATCATCAAATTTCGGAATTCTGAAAATGCCATATTGCATCTAACTCTGGTTTTACTTTTGTATCTATAAAATACATTTATATATAATATGCAAGCAACTTAATTAATTAGATGTAACAATATATATATTTCATAAATTTGTGTAAATAAAACTAGCTATTTGCCTTATGGTCAATATACTTGTAACATACAATTTTGATGACAGTCGCAATGCATTACGCGAAAACGAGTAGTTAGCAAATCTTGTTTAGTTTTGTACTAAAGCTTTGAAATGGCCTTTATTACTTATGCTTGCACGGATTTGTTTAATTCATCAATAATAAATACAAGTAGCAATGTGTTTAGTGTCTGAAGTTTGAAATTAAAAGTGATTAATATCTTCAAAAATATAAATAAATGAATAGTAAGGAGCTTACAAGTTAAAGTTTATTAATCTTTGAAATTGAGAGTTCAAGTAAGAAAATTGAGTACTTAATTATTTCATAAAAGTTTCATTTTGTAATTATTTTGATTACCTAGAGACGGCGATTATTTTTAAAATTCCGTGCATTCTGTGAACTGTAATGTGGGGGCGTCTAAAACAATAAAAATTTAGTTCTAAGAATGTTTCATGTTTGGAAGCGAACAAAGCGTCTCTCTTTAAGAAATCAATAAAGTATTTCGAATTATAACGAGATTAACAAAATTTCAAATAGAACAAGTAGTTATATTCTGCTATTGAATGGATTAAGGCACTTTGTAGACAAGTTAAGTTTACATAATTACATAATTTATTTGGAATAAAACATAACTTTTTTTGAATTAACTATGTCTTATTGTCATTATCTCATATTATCATATTTAAATAGCTTAGTTTTTGTCCACAAATAATTGCTACAGAACACGGCTGAATCTAAAAAAATATAGGCAGTGTAGGGTTTATTATTTGTAGTTCGACTTTATTCCCTCATTATTTGAGAAACGTCTGTATATGTATCTTTCATGCAACAAAACGTCAAACAATGACTCTATGAAACAATCTAGGTTGGAGTTTCATTTAAAAAGGTGTCAGCCTGATAAAACAGGTAAAGATTGAAATATTTTCAAACACTTAAATAAAACTTCAGAGAATAATATTATTGATGAAACTTTACTCTGTGTTAGAACATTCTAGTATAAATAGCACAATGTGCATGATCGATGTCTTCTGAGGCTTTCTTTCTTTTGGTATATTGGAGAATTATGATCCCGAGGCAAGAGATATTTTTCTTTCACATGGGGTTTACATGGGGTGAAGCGCTCCCAGGATACCTCAGCGATCCTTCTCTATTTTCGACTTGTCTTCTTATCAATTTTAATTTCCCTCTTTCTCTTTTAAACCTCTGGATCATAGTTACACCTTATTTGGTGCAGTGTGGTCACATCTGACTCTTGCTCTATAAACGCCTCCCTCCCTTATTCTCTACAATGCTTGGCTGGGTTTGAACGATTCGTAGGAAGGTGTCTAGGAAAAATGTTAAATTAGACAAGTGGTCTATAGGACGAAAGGATTTAGGAACCTCTGATTCAGACTGTAATTTATTTTGAATCCATGATTTAGACAAGAAATGAAACGTACCAAACCTGTGCATATAAATAGATTCCAAATATTTTCGAAACTGCTTTTTATTTTTTCTTTTTACAGGACATATATATATATATAATTTAAAAGCAACATTATATTGAATAAAACGTCTTACTGAAAGTACTATCTTTGTGTACTTCAGCTTAAATCGAAACTTTAACCGCTTCGGAATAGCTGCGATTCCCAAAATTTATTCGGAATATATCAAGTTAAGCTTTATTCAGCAATACCCGTAAGGCATCGGTAAAAATAATTTAAGAGGAGAGTTTAACGGTGCGTTGTACAATTAAAATGTAACAAATCATGAACATTGCTTTAGAAAATTTGGTTATAATGTTAAGATTAATATTAAATTTATGTTACATTGTAAATAATATATTTCTATTTTATTGCATGTAATTTTATATTAGAGTATATAAGTGTCTTTTATAGTCTCTTTTAATGCTGTTTGAGCAGTAAAACAAATCATTTTTACTTCTTTTTAAGACAATCGTAATTGCAATTTATATTCAGTGTTCTTGATTTGATTTGCTACCATTAAACACTTTCAAACACAAATTCTGAATGTATTTGAGAAAACTACTGTCAAAAATCTTCACTGAAACAAAAAAATGTTTCTAAGAGATGCAATTTTTCACAAAAAAAAAAAAATGAAAAGTATTGCGATGTCGATCTATGGTATGCCAAAAATGGAAAGTGAGTAATTGCACATAATTTTTCTTGCTTTGCAACTTGTCACATGGTTTTATGTTTCTGTTTAACCCTTATTTGAAAAAAATAATCAAAGACCTAAAAACATTAGCCACTATTTCTGGATATGAATAAGAAAACTTCTGCGGACCAGAACGCAGTTCAGTATTTTCAAAGCCGTTGAATCATGGAAAAGAAGTTTGTTAACTGATACGACTCATTATACTTGAATATTTGACAAAAATGGCGTAGTAAGTGATTCAACGATGATGTAGAGAAAATGCAATCTCTCAGGGCATGCGGGGATTTCTTGTTTCTCTGAATTTCTATCATGACAATTGTGCAATCCTGGTTTTTTATTTGCTCACTTTGTCTCTCAGGAATTTAAACTAAAAGGAGTTCGCTGTATTATTTTCCGGGGGACTTCTCTGAAGTTTGGTGGGGTTTCATATGTCCCTTAAAAGGTCATGCCGCGCAAACCCTTGCGATATACTTCATCTTTTTTTAATCTTCTAACTTAATTTAATCTTTCTTGTTTTCGCACGTTTCTAGATTTTGCCTTCCAGAGCTTCACTATTGCATCTTTGCTTAGTTTAGTGACAAAGTTCTTTATCAATCATATGTCATCGAAATATGTAACCCCTATGTCACGCTTTTAACTTTGTTAACTTAAGGTTGTGAATTTAAACTCTTCTTTCGTATTTAAGACATTTCGTGTGACCTCTCCCTTAATCTAAACACTATGCTAAGTGTATTAACATAGATAAGCAATAATTAAAATATTTCCTCAGAAGGGAGGCAGATCATAAGCAATGTTGGTCAATTAATTGATAAAAGCATCTAATCGACAAAAGATGCAACTACTGTCATAGTCGAAGGGAAATTGAACAGACGTTAATGATCGAAAGGAAATCTCGCTGTATTTTACACTTGTTGGGATTTTTTTTATTCTGGCTCCATTCACAGGCGCATATTTCAGTTTTAAAGCAATACAATACTTTATCAACAATCCAGCAGAAATCAGACCTATGAGATTATCGATAACGTCAGATTACCGAAACATTCGTAATAGTAACTCATTTAAACAGCGAAAAAGTGTCAAACAAAAGAAATAAATAAAATTGCCAAAAATATATTATATTGAATGATATCCTACATTATTCTGTTGAAATAAGAGCCATAAAATGTATAATTTTCTATGACTTGTCATCCGGAATAAAAACACTAAATTACTGGCTAGGTCGGTAAAACGAAGCAACAAATTACGGAAGAATAATTGTATTTTGTTTAAAGATTTGACTCGTTGACATCATTGTATCAAATTGCCAAATAACGTAGTCCATACATTTTATATAAATTGTGATTTACGAGGGTGTTACGTAAGGTTTAATTATTACTAAGAAATTACGAGATATTCCGATATCTTATTCTGAGCATTAATTGAGCCTTATGTATATAATTTGGTAAATTATAGCTATTAACGTTGGGTTTTTTTTTTATTGAGAAAGAGGTGAAGATTAAAGTGACCCACAATACCGTAAAGGCTTTGTTACTTTATACGTTAAACTTTCAGAGGTTTATATTCGTTCTAGTTTTTATTAACCTTTATAAATCTATCATTGTAAAACTAAGCAGACTATGTCTTCTCTATTCTGCGAGTTATTTGAATACGGCTTCTCAAAACCAAACAAATCAGAGTGAATAGCTGTAACTTATAACATGATCTACATAAAGAACAATTGATATGCAGAATAACTTTTTCATTCAGGTATCTCAGTTATTTCAAAGTAATTATTAATATTTTAAGATACTGCATAAAACTTCTCCTTTATACAAATAATTGTAGATGATAATATCGAGTAAAATTGTAAGTTTTAATGGAAACATTCAATAATTGGAAAAATTCGCCCTCTAACCTCAATTGATATTAAACAGATAATATAGTCCGTTCAGAAAAATAATACCATTTTAATTTTGAAAATTATGAAATAAATAATGGTTTGAAAACCAATTTTAAAACATGAAGTATTACAACATATTCATTTTTTTATAATTATTTTTTAATATTTTTGAATAATGTAATAAATAATTAAGTAAACAAAATATTAGGAATAAATGAAAAATCTCTGTTGATCAATTATAGGAATACTTTTCTGAAAATAAAAATAGATAAAAAATTTATATTATATTGGTCTTTCATTTTATCTGATAACCTCAAAAAATCTATAATTCATCGAAATGACCAAGGAGCTTAAGTTGAGTTTCAGAAATATCGTACCGTCCTTTTCTATAACTAGGTCTAGTTCATAGGCTAATGTAAACTGTTTAATTGTTAGCATAAAATTTGCAACACAATATGCCCAAGGTGTTTCCACGGTGTTCAAGCTTCTTCTTCTACTTAGAAATATCAAAACCTTATTTTTTCTTTTCTAAACAATTCCATGATGAACATAGACGTATAGAAATAAGCATTGTCCAGATAAAATATCCACCAATCATCTTCTAATGAACACTTTAACGATGTAAGATAATACAAAACAGTTTTATATTTTGCAGAGTTCATACGTCCCAAAATTTACAGTAAATAGCACAATAAGTCATTAATTAAAAGATCCACAAACCACTATTGATCCATCTCCCATTTGTCAACTAAAATATTTTTTTCGTTCATTCCTCAAGTTATACCAATAGTGTTTTAGCTATTGGGACCGTAAAGGTTAAATTTATTTTTGTCGGGATATAGTATATATTGTAAAGATACTCGGTTTCTGGCAATGGCGCAAGAGCCTGAATAAGCTCTTGTGCCATAAACCTTATAAACCTCTCTGTATCCGATCGAAAGTATGCATGAACTCAAGCGAAGTGCATGATTTTCTTTGTGTATACCTTTCGCAAAGCTGTAAATTCGAGATAGCCATTAGTATTGCACCATTACTATTGCTTATATCTTATTGCTCCTATTTGTAATTAATTTTAAATTAAAATATACTTTTTCTATATTAGAAATTAATTTACAAAATAAAATACCAAGTTGAGATTTCTTCTGTTCCTTTATTTCGCTTACAGCGCTATTTTGTTTTCAATCATCGTTCCGCGACATGACATTTTTAGTCCATTTTAGTATTTCTTCTGGATGATGTTTCAATAACTTTAGTGTTTTCTTCATTTCTCTAAATTTTGTATTAATCTTTGATTTAAGATTCTCTCAAACAGTGAAATATGATGTGTTTCTGCTGAAATGTTCCGAAATTTTACAAGTCGATATATATATATATATATATATATATATATGTAGTATATCGGGGTGATGGAGATTGTTCATCCCGAATATACGATGGTTTGCTCTTACGCAATGGGCTGGTTGTCTAGGGGGGTAATTTCGGATTCCATGTAATGTTGTTGATGATATTCAAGGATGAAGCTTGCAGTAGCTTTACTTATTTATTGAGAGAGATGAAGAATGAAAAGTATCTACACTATGATAAATATACAGGTAGTAAACAGTTCTTCCGAGACGGATAGATGGCTGCCTCATTTAACCCATATTGGCGATGGGCACTGGAACGCGCTTGGGCGTTTTAAGTTTACTTCCGACGCGGGTAACGAAGGAGAAGAGAAGCGGAGAAAGTGGCGGCAAAAGAGAGAAGAGAGGAGAGCGCGAAAACGAGCGTCACTTAGTTTTATTCTCGGATAGGTGGCGCTGCATGAGCTTATCACATGACTCTTGAATCGTGGCGACATCTATTGAGTATCGGAGGAACTGGTTTTACAGTAGATTGAAAAAATAAAATTAATTGCTTAATAATAATTGGATGGAAAATCCTACATATATATATATATATATATTTAATTGATAGTCGAAAAATTTGTCTATCGCTCGGTGCTATTAAAATCCGTTTTCTTTTAGATCATTTTACTCTGTTTGAATCATGTTTTCTAATAATGACATCATAAATGGCAGTTTTTGAACGCTTTATTAACATATTTATTTATATTTCTCTCTTTCAAATTTACTACTATTACGAAATAAGTTTTTTCTCTCTTCGCAAGCAAACACTTTACTACGTGGCATTTTCAAATAAATCGTGGATAAAACAATTGAAACCTGTACCTTTCTTCCTCAGGTAACATGGTCATGAAATACAAATGCATGGGGTTTGGTAATGATTTCAATGTGACGCAAAATATGCTAATATATTCAGGTGGTCTTTTAACTTCTTTTCAGATATCTTATTCAATTTATAGATATTGTAGTAGACCTTAATAAATTATAAATTAAGTTTTAAAGTCGTAATTAATACAGAAAATATTTCCTCTGAAGCATTTTAAATACGCATGCTTAAAATGTTCATATTATGTCTTCTTCAGAAATACACAAATTCGTTAGTGGTCTGTAATTTTTAGCTAATAGAAGAATATTATATCACGCGAAATTGTAATTTGAATTTTAGTTTCGTTATCTGGAAATGTTGACACTGAATCCTCATGGGATGTATTATGTCAAACAGAATAGAATTCCGAAACAAGGAAGTTAGATTAAGGAATTAATTCTCCAAAAATTATTTAAGAGGAGCAATTTAATGGTATGCTACACTTTAAGAATACGTAACAAATGAGGAATTGTAATTTTAGGAAACTTGATTTTAATGTTGCGATTAACAATAAATTTGTGTTACATAATAACTGATACATATAAGTTTAAATGTAACTCTTTATGTGTATCATACGGAATGTTATCATTTTATCTTAATTTAATGCAGCTTAAGTTGTGAAACTAATATCTTGGAACTTTATTGTAATAATATTACCCGAAATTTGGGCTCAAAGTTCTTCAAAGTGATTTGATAAAAGAAACCCACTTTTTCACATCATTCTAAGCATAGATCAGGCAATATTTGTAACTTAATTCAAATGAATATATTGAGGTTCTAAATACCTAAAGCATAAAGTAACAATAAATAAGCACAAAAGAGTTGCCAATTCGAATTTATGAAATAAGTGTATGATAAAAAGTATTATGTTTAGTTTTTGGGTTGAGTATTTTGCTAAATTCTTATTACGGGTCCATAAAGTTCTTTATATATATATATATATATATATATAACACCTAAATTTTGGTTATTTGGAAAGCTTATATTATTTCATTCGTTTGTATAAATTTAACTTAAAAGTTATCACTTGAAGAGCATCTCAAACAATTGCTCTCAATAGTATAGAACACATCTGTAAATTTAAGCAAACACTTTGTATAATGTGGGTAAACTATTAGATGATAGAATATTATATCAAGTGAATCTATAATTTCAGTTTTGGCTTGGTCTCGCTTGAATGGAATTTATGGCACTCAATTTTTAAGGGACATATTACGCTGAACATAAATACATTTTTTTAATAGAAATTTATCAATCTCCCCCACTCCCTACACTGAATTGAGAACTCCTTGAATTGACTGATTGTGTGAAGACCCTATACCGTAAGCTGTAAATTATGAGGATTGGTATACGCCACCAAATGACTGATTCATCAAGGAATTCCTTTCTGTTTAGATTGTTAAAATGACTACAAGTACTCGTCGGATAACTTGTCCGCAGATTTCAAGATGAGCAATTTGAACCTGTCTCGTCCTCAAGGTCAATCGACCTCCGCCAGAAGGGAAAAAAAGATTTTGATTCGAATAAATAAAACAAGTTCATATTAAAAATTATTTTAATCTCATTTCTATTCTGTAGCATTTACACGTAATTTGTATTACAGAACATTTTGTTCAAAAAGTAAATGTTTTTGACTACTGATGGCATTGAGGAAGCAAGTTGGTGTTACTCTTGCAACCTGCTATCTATGAAAAAGTATTAAAATAAATGTGATACTGATTAATTGTTTTGTTTGATTTGAGATTTATTTGTTATTGAATTAAACTTGCTGCTGCGACGAGTTGTGAACTTCACTGAGACTTGGATTCCTTATTATAAACTGAAAACCAAGAAACAATTAAAAAACTGTGAATTGCTACAAGTGAATCTACTCCAAAGTAACAGAATGCGGCTAGAAAATTTATGGCAATGGTTATAGGGATTCAAAATGCATCATACTGATGGATTTCTTAGAAAATAGTTAACCCGTTTAAAGAACAATGCTGTAGTTAGTTACTTTATTGCAATTCCTAAAACTTGTGTTTTTTAAAAGCCCACGCATTTACAAGTGCTGGATAAAAGGCAGTGGTCACGAATTGATAGATCCAAAATTCATAGTTATATAGGCACAAACACATGTATACGCTCAATATAATTACCTCTACTATCTACCATCTTCTTCCAAATGACAGGAAGGTGTTGTATAACATAAACTCACCAATTTCTGTAAATGTCCCATTAAAATCACACTGCATTATACATAACTTCTTATCGGATGAGTAAGTAGAATGTTCTAGTACTTCCGACAGTGGCAGGAGATCCAAGATAGCTTTCACACTATGACACCATGGATTGCCATAGAGGATGATTGGACTCGAAGAAAACAAGTGTTTTACTTTCTTCTGAGTTAGCATCAACATTCTGTCGTCGAGGTACAGCGTGAAACAGTATCACTGAGTGAATGTCATACGAATAGTGAATATAATCTTCAGATGAAGCAGCAATGCACGCTCTTCCTGACGGCGAAGCGAACCAGAATATCTCCATTTATTAGATCAACGACTCTTGAACTGTCAATGCAACCCTATAGTGGACATGATAACATTACACACGAACTTATCGAAAAAAATAGTATTAAAGTTGATTAAATAACTGAAAGGAAAGAGAGTTAAGTAAAATACATTCTAACTGAATACAAAATAAAATACACATTTACACTGATATAAATGCTCTGATAAATTGGATTGTATCAGTACTGCACAATGTATTTAGAAACTAAATTAACAGTACTAAATACAAACAAATTTAATAACTATTAGTGACTTCATTGGGCCTGTATTTTACATTAATGTGTTTCGAATGAACATTTAATATTAGTAGACACTCAGTTTTTTTTTTTAATATTTATCTGAAATCTATCTTTTGTCTTAAAAGCAGCCACAGCAGAAAACCCGGTTTCGCAAAAGTGGAGTGTTGATAATGGTAAAAGTATACGAAATACTCTCTTGTTTTCAGTACAGAACACTTATCATACACCCCTTCCTAAAAATCCTAGAGTGAGTTATTAACATGTTGTCTTTTTATTTCCCCACTTATCATGAAACCTATGAAGATTGTATCTTCGGTTGCTGAAAGAACTTCGAAAATATTTTGAAATGGAACCCTAACACAAATGGAACTTGCATCCAAGTTGTTGTCAGCAAGAAAAGATCAATAATAATTTTCTTTATTAGTATCGATAAATGATTTTCAATGTTTGCAAACACAAGTTTCATATGTTATTCTTCAGTATTATAAGGTGTAACATATTTCTCTAGACTTGCGAACACACTAACACATAACTCTAGAATTCTTGCCTTAAAGTTTCTGTTTCACATTTCCTAATTCCTTCAAAAAAATAAATAAATAAATTTATCACTCGTATCCAACAAATGTGCATTTGTCCCATGGAGTTGAAGATTCTAGGCATTTAATTTTTCTAATATGTCAACCAGATAAATTCAATTTTTTCATAAATAAGCCATCTTGAAACTTTTATGCTTCCGATCTGTTTTTTTCTTCAAGAAAAATAACGATTTCATGTCCTTTTGTTCTAAAGGGCATTACAGACATTTAGTACAAATTTTGTATATATATATATATATGTATATATATATATATATATATATATATATATATATATATATATATATATATATATATATATATATATATATATATTTCAAAATAAAATCTTGGTTAAGTTTGCCTGTTAATCTCTTCATTGAATTCTTCAATACATTTTTCTCATGTTGGTTAAAATGTTTGAAATAAGCATGTAAATATTCTTATTTTCCTCTAAGTTTAAAATATTTTCTTTTTCTAAAGAATTAAATACATAATAGCTAAAACTGACATTGTTAAAGTATTCTGTTCCAAATGCATGAGCAAGTGCTGTTAAAATTTACAACAACGTCACAAAAAAGAAACTCATGCCCTTGGTGTTCTTTGGGGATTGCAATCATTCTACTCATTCTCTAATTTCAAATGCAAAAACGATTACCTTTGTATAGATATCCATAAAAAAAAATCTAAATATGAAATAAAATTTCAACAAGCAATATATATTCCAACTGGATATTTCACAAAGACGCCGTACAAAATAAATAATCCAACTCAAATTCTTTTTCCTTCAAAATCCAACTCTTTTTAGGATTCAGTCCAATGATTCGAAAACAAGGAATTTCGAAGAAGAAATCGGACTCAGCTCACTTCACTTCGAAGTGAAGTGTGGCACGTATTTTTCATTTCGTAGGGAGCTTTGGTTCAAGATTTCAGGGATAGGAAGCGAGATTATTTTACACTGGGCTTTAGTGGTCATACAACGTCCGCAGAATGCACAATATGTCATTGGACGATATTTCTTACAGAGGAAGAACTTGTTTGTAAGCGTGCCATAGCGAGGATGAAAAGGCTTAGGTTCTTCTGGAAGTCTATTCTGAGGGTAAGGGTACACGAACAGATAAAGACGAAATATAGGTTTCTTCTGGATTTTTTTTGTTTGAGGATTATTTTTCAGAGTATGGTCATTGGGTGTATTAACGGTATATATAGGATATTTGAAAGCAGTAAGATCACGTAAGAATACCTCTATTTGATTGTCTTATATAAATTTTGTTTCTTATATTATTGACCCAGCCTAGCACCATATTCAAAGATTTCAGATAAGCTCTTGACTAATTTATTCAAAAAGGAATTTATGATAAACTATCATATGAATAAGAAATCACAAAACTTAGAATTCGCTTCCCAGGATAACAGAGCGTAAGAACTTATAAATACTAAAAATGCTATTGTTTTGTAAATATTTTTAATTATAAAAAAATTATTTTCAGAGGATAACTACTAAGAGTATTGCCAGTGAATATAGAATTTTTTTAAAGTAATATAGTAAGGTAGTGTTAAATTAAATCCACTGCATTGTTGTAAATTTTATGTGGGGTATCGTAAAACCTTAATTATTACTAAGAAATAACCAAAATATATCGAGATAAAATTCATTCTGCACATTAATTATTGTAATTTACAAAATTATTCTGCATATTAACTATTGTAATTTGCATCATTATTCTGCATATCATGTTGTAAATTATAAAAATTAATGTTGATTAATTTGGATTCAAAAAGCGTAGATGGATGAGACCAGTAGTTTTGTAAGTTTTTTTTATTATCCCGGGGTGTCGTAAGGATTTAATTCTTAGTGAAAATGATAAAGATGGAAACTTAATTTTTTAAATACGCTTAAGTATTCTTTATACTCTAGAGAAAGATGTCCAGCAGAATTATATATTTCATGCTGCATATCTTGCACTTTTTAATAGGTCATCATTGTAGAATTCAGCAGACTGCACTCTTGTCTTCACCATACTGCGCACTTTAGTCTACAGCTTCCTGGAACAAATTTTTTTTTTATTACCGCTATCAATGAAAATTAATAGTCATCAACATTTAAAAAGTTTTTAAGCAAAAACTTAAGATATCCCTAGGTACTTCACATACCTTTATGCTAGTTTAATATAAATACTCTAAGATGTTGAAGGTGTCTTTTGATGAATTTATTTAAACGGATTTCTAAGGCTGCATATTATCACGTGTTTCGTAAGTAATGAATTTGTTTATTACTGTATCCTTGGAAAGCGTTAAAGATAAATACAAGGTATTCAGAAACGATGAAAAAAACTTTAACAAACAATATAATACATTAATGCAAACAATTTTTTTCAAGAAATAACAGCTCATTTCGAAGCAGTCGCTTCACAAATGTTAAAACATCATTCCTATTATGATTTATTGAGAGAAACACATGACCTTAAATTCAGCTGTAACATGCGGGAGAAGAAACCGTAAGCAATTCTGCTTTACAGAGAAAAAAAAAGCGATGACGCCGGTCCTGTGAAGTTGCACCAGTGTGCAAGCGTTCTAACAGTTGTAACGTATGAGATAATATCGCACTTTAGTAATACTGAATAAAATGATATGCAATTAATTTATGGAGCTGCACACGGAAGTAGCATAGAGGCAGCACGAATGTACAGTGAGTGTTTTCCTCACAGGCAGAATCCGAAAGCATTTGATGGCTTGCATTATTTGAAACAGGATTCTTTTGCAGACATGGAGTTCTTTCTCTCCCGATAAATCACAACAGGAAGGTTGTTTTAGGTTGTTTTGAAGCTTACGGATTGTTAAATAAAAGTTCTAGACCAGGAGATGAATAGGGCCTATGAGCCAAATCTGCATCTCTAAATCCATTAAGGAACCCGATTAATTTCAATCAGATAAGTTATTACATCTTAACTTTAGAATGTGACCGGAATAGAATGTATCCATAATTGGTTAAGGATTAACTGTCGATTTTTCAGAGATTTCGGATTGAAATAACTTAGTTCTTTCTTTCTTTGCATAAATTTCTCTTCATTTCACAATTGATTCAGTATTACTTTAAATATTTATAAGGCCATTGGTTTCTACCTATAGCATATAAAAGCATTTTTGTTATTGAGTGCAATTTAAGAAAACAAATGCATGTAGCATAATAAATAAAAATGAAATGATTTATAAAACCACTTCTTTTAGTGAGAAATATATTTAAAACCGCCAATTGGGTGTTATTCAACAGTTTTTTATGCTTTTTTTTGAAAGCCACCCATTGGGCTACTGATTAAAGTGGGCCTTTTTGACGTACCGTTGATTACTTTTCAATTTTTTATCGTTTGCTCCAATTTTAATTACATTTAGCTTAAATGTATTCAATTTAATAATTTATCGTTCGCTTTAATTTTAATTACGTGCAGCTGATATAATATTCAATGTAATAATTTATCGTTTGCATTAATTTTAATATGGGAAAAGTTTTACATTGCCCATTTCTCGATATTTCATCGTTTACTTTAATTCTTATATTTCATCGAGTAATTTAATAATAATTATGAAAAACTGCGTACCTTGGGTGGCTAAATCTGTTCTTTACAAAGCTTTGCATAGAGTATTTTCTTTTTTTTTCTTCTTTATATGCTGCATTACGTAAAAAGAAAAATATTTTTTAAGTTAATAATATAATATAATAATGTTTGATAAATAATATCATTTTTATGATATGTTCAACATTATGGATTAAAATATGATAAAATTGGGATGCACGCTTTTCATTATTTAACGCTATGGTCATTTAATGCACTTTGAACCTGATCGAGATCCCATGTCCTCCCGCTGGCGTCCTATTGAAATTTTGAGAGGGGTGCCAGGTCAGGAGTCATGCTCGAAACTTGGCCGAGGTTAAAAATTACGAGATCCTTCTGCAATAGCCCCTATGTTTCTTCCAAGTGCAACGTTAAAAAACAAACAATCTAAAATGTTACTGGAAAGAAAGTTGCGAAAAGCCCCATGTCACAAAGTTGGTTGTCCAACAGCTTTAGAATAGGTTAAAAAAGTTAATTATGATAGCAGTGGAAAATACGAGACGTTACAAAATAATAACATAAGTAATGTCCTCAGTATATAAATTTTGATCAAAACTACAATCTTCGTTGCAAATAAACGCATTTTAACTATTATTTTAATTCTAATCAGTCACGAGAGATTTATTAAACACCTTACTTGAGGTTATGAATAATTATAATTTCGTAAGTATTTTTCATAATTATCAAAATGAAAATGCAAAAGGATTATCATTTCAAAACAAGGTTAGTATAAAATAAAAGCAAATTGCATTATAATTTTGTTACATATGGACACACACACACACCACACAGGTCTACACACACGGATATATTCATAATTCTGGAATCTACTTTTTTATGAAAAGAACATTTAAAAGTCTTTTGATAAACTCCACAAACTATCAAAATGATAAAAGGCACACCCTTAAACACATACACGAACATATATATATATATAAATGTATACTTGTATAAAAAAAGCAATGAAATTATTATTAAAATATATAAAAATAAGAAATTATTTAAAATCCAAAATCAACAAAATAAAACACTTATGGAAACTATGTAAAATAGAGATGAATAAAAATTCAATTAAATTTGGAACTAAATGAATAATTTGAATACCCAACAAAACATACACATTCAGACTGGGGACTGAAATGTAGGATTAAATATGTTCTATATTACCAACCTTCCCCCGTTGCATCTTGTTGGGCAATAATTGGATTACTCCAAAATTCAATTTATAAATTAAAGAAAAGAAACAAGAAAAAAAGGAAGAAAATGAAAGGCAAGATAACTCAATTACTAAAATAATTTAATTAATAATAATAATAATGATAATAATAATATATGATTCTTTATTGTTTCATATAAACAACGCAATTCTCAGAAAATGAAAAAATATTTCTAGTTCGAATATATCTTTATTGCACTACAGTTGCTCAATAAATGTTTTCACTGTGCATTACAATCTCTCTATTATCGTCTATGCTGGAAAGGGTAAATTTTTGATACTAAAATAACAAAATGGACTTTCTTTCCTGTGTTTTAATACTTTAAAAAGCAAATTTTTGGATTTTTTTTTACTTCTATTGACTAAATTCCTACTAACTCAGAGAATCCATCTCACTTCTTAGAATTTTACATTTCCCCTTCTTAATACTGCAATTTTTTCCTTAGGCAAGCAAAATTCTTCGCTTATTTTTTCTCACGCTGCCATCATGCTTGGCAACTGGATTTTTTTTAGGAATGAATTATTCTAAAGAAAGAAGGCACTAAAGAAATAAAAAAGAATAATAATAAATGAATATCCTTTTCGCGACGAAAATATATAAACTGCTATATTTCTAAGAGATAAGCCACCGGTGCATTCCATAGAGCTTCGCGACATAGAAAAACATAGAAAAAGAGGGAAATTCTTGTACTGTATGGTATTTAAGGAGGAGGGAAAAAAGAAGTTTTCGTTCAGGGATTTTCTTTGTTGCGTGATCATATTTTCCCTTCCCGTAGCTTGTGCAGAAAAGATAACGATAAAGTTCCTTTTTTTTTATCTTTTTGTTATGATTATTATTTTGGTCCCTTTTTTTACGTCTGCGATCCAACCGGGTGAAACCTAGATTTGGGGTTTCCAGGGATTTCATGGATATTTTCCTTCTTCCTAAGCTATCTTCCGAACTGAATGCAAAAGTAGATTTTCTGCTGAACAGGATATATAACCAAGGAACCAGGAACATGGAAGAAAAAGATGGTTTTAAGAGAGAACCCATCTTTCTTTTTTTCCTGTGAATGGGATTGCATATTTTTGAGTGGTATTTAGGTTATTGTTGTGGCAATGGTAAGCTGCCAAGCGATCGAGTCGAAGATTAATATAGGAAGAAAAGCTGTTTTCTGGAATCGGAATGTTATTAAGCGAACCAACATGTGGAAAAATTTCAAGACTTTTTACTACAAAATATGCGTAGTATTTATTTTGTTTCCATTTCAGGGTAGATTGGCGGAAAATATACATTTTGAAATGATGGTTTCAGTTATTCTGCCATCTGTTGCTTTTTTCATCAAATACTGGATTCGAGATGTTTGACAATATAAGCTTGAAGATAAGATATATATCGTTGACTTGTGTTTCCGGAGAATATTCCAAATGAAAGTATTACGTATATATATGCATAAATTTTTTTAAAGAAATTGTATTATCTAAAAGTTTTTTCAAGGTTGTTTACTTATTTTTTGATATTCAATTGTAAAAGAAAAGGAAAATAATGAAACCAGGAACACACACATACTATTGAATGCTATTTCCCATTAGATGAAATTACTGATCCAGAATAATTGCATACTTTTTGCATTCTGAAATTATAAAAAAAAATGTTATGATTGATTATATGGGTAAAGGTATGAAGACACGAATATTAACTGAGACTTCACGTAGTGAAATAATGAAATATTATGATATGGGTATGAAGACACAAATATTATCTGAGTTACATAATGAATGAAAAGTGGTGTCCTAATTTTCTAGAGATAACTTGATGCTAACACATTAGGAATAAAAATATGATCCGACAAATATTTTATACATTTGCTTAAGCCGTAGAATGTGACTCAAAGTTACTAGTTTAAAATATTGAAAAATTAAATAAATTTTCTTGACATGAGTTATTTTTATTTAACTTATTATTATTTTTAATATTTAATTTAACACTTTCATACTGCCGTATATCACCGGTGCGTCGCCCTTAGATGCCCCATCAAATGACGCGTTCCATCTTTGTTTCACATTGATGTATCCCATGAAGAAGGCACTTGAGTATTTCATCAGGAGGTGCGTACCACTAACTGTTTTCTCCGTTTGGTAACTAGAAAACATTTCTATGTAGATGAACTCGTGCAAGTAAATTTGTCCAGTAAATTGTGGGGGAAGGCAGATCAATCCCTATATATGTCAAAACTGCCATAATCAAAGAGGTTCATCTTTTGTTGGTAAATAAGTTTGAGTTAATATATATAGCTGTGTTTCAACAGTAAGAAGATGAAATGAGTGAAACATTTAACTGTATTAGTACAAGCAATGATTAATAAATTCCGTTATATGCATAAAAACTTTCTATTTAAGGAACATTTAAACTTTAGTGGCAATGAACAATATTTTATTGTTTAAACACCTTTCTACCCCATGACGCATGAAAGGAAACAATAATAATAAATATTGTATCATAATTTTAAGGGTGATAATTTCTAGTAATGAAAGTTAAAGCAACGCTCTTAAGAAAAAATAGCTTTCACCAATAATTTTATTAAGGCTCCCATCTACCAACCATGTGGCTGCGTTAACCTAGTGTTTAATTATTATCCATCATGCACTTACTTCTGTAATATTAATTTAATGTTTATCTGACCTATAAATGCTGAGGGCAAGAGTAATTGTCTCTCCGGAGGGGGTGATTGTAGCTCTAATCCCTTTGGATGAGGCTCGGTACTCCTGGGTCATTCTCTCCTTAGTCCTCGTTTTAACTAGTTATCAATGCAACATTAATAAACAATCACAATTATAATCTAGCAGTAATTTTGATTTAGAGAACTTAATATTGATCCTATGGAATTTCTATACTTAAGCTCTCAAATTTAGAATATTTATTTCTCTTACAATCAATTTAATTTTTTTCCGTATTCAAACTGATAAAATAATCAGATATGGTGCCAAAAGGGGAAATTCTATAGGAATAATATTTTGCGATTGTAATGTTAACCCCTTGCAGTTTTTATTTTTCGTTTAGAATTTAGACTGTTTTATGTATTTGAAAGTAAACTTTTAGTATATGAAACATTTGTTTTATACATTAAAGAGATATTTCATGTATTGTACTCTTTTGGATGCAAAAGCGGGTATTCGAAAGAAATAATGAAGGTTTCTTCGGAATTACATTTTACTTATTGTTAAGCCTATTGTAATTAACTGTTACAGAAACCTTTATTACTTTGCTCTTTCGGATGCACCTGTTATTGCATTCAAATATATAACAGATATTTGATTTGTAGGCCAAATTAGAAACTCTATAGGGTCAACATTACGTTGAAGAAATCAAAATGGTTTGGTAGATTAGAAACTTAATGTTTAACATTTTTTTTTTTTTTTTTCAATAAAAGTTAAATACTACGCCACATTTTTAAACATTAATTCATTACAACATTTTCAATGAAATTTATTTATTCTGGTGTTTACTATAGTTACAGAAACGTCACGTGATAATTACCACAAAATCGAGGCCAGATGCTGGTTCAGACTCAGCATATCTCTATCAGTGAATATGTAAAGGGATCCCAGTAGTGCTCATTAGTGATCTGTGGGATGGTGTTCATTTCGATACTTTATTTTTTTCAATAATAATAACAATAACAAAAGCAAATCTCAACTTCAGGTAAGAGAAATATCAATCAAATTATCAGAGGAATGAAATAAGTACCATCTTGATAGTTTAATAAACAACAAAAAATTACTTCTAAAAGCCTTCTTGACGAATTAAAATAAATGTCTTCAAACAAAAATGAATAACTACTTATGTTTTTAACACACCGTGTTAAATTAAGCATAAATAATTTCTTTAGAATTTATTAAAATAGTATTATATATAAAAATAGAAGATGAAAACCACATCACTTCAGAGAAAATTCGCATTTATAACTTTGATGAATGAAATGCATTTCTATAAAAATTACCCATAATAGGTTCGCTCTAAAATTAACTGTAGTAGGAGAGAGATGACTTCGCTGATGCAAGTTGATGTTGTTCTTATGTTTCCATTTGTTAACGCTTTAAAACAAATGTGGCACTGATATGTGCGTCGAGGTATCAACGTGGTCAAAGTCTGGATTCATTATAATATACACCATAAGCCAATTAATAATTAAAACAATCGTTTGCTTCCTGTAAATCTGATGCAAAAAAGGTGAGGAGAGCCCCATCGATCAGGAAAAAAAACAATGGAGATAGATACCTTTTGGTGATGATGATACAATTCTTACACACTTCTTGAAAAAAAAAGTGAAAATTATCACTGAACAACGAGTTACCACATTCCCCTTTCCTATTAAGGGTATTTTTGAATGCCTTCAGAGAACAGAATAAATAATACAAGAAGTCGTTTTAAAAAAACGATAAGAAACCTCACACATTGTATGAAATTTGAGATTATTCTTATAAACAAAACCATTATAAAGTATTTTTAGAATTAAAAAAATGTAGTAAATTATCATGACGCTTGTGCAATTTGATATTAATCCGTA
This sequence comes from Nephila pilipes, assembly GCA_019974015.1. Lineage (NCBI taxonomy): Eukaryota > Metazoa > Arthropoda > Arachnida > Araneae > Nephilidae > Nephila > Nephila pilipes. The sequence goes on from BMAW01056552.1 coordinate 214,938, forward strand.
TTCTTTTAATGAACACTAACCTTACAAAATACAATGGTGAAAGTCATTAGATCCCTAGAACTGAATCACGATTAGAAGCTCTACACCTCCGCCACCATTACATAGAATTTAATCGTCATTGCAATTTATATATAAGGAAATTTGTCAAAAAATACTTAATTTATGAAATACTTATTTTATCAAAGTAACACATTTTTTATTGTTTAAAATAATATTTTAATTTTTAAAAAAAATGTATTAATAGAACTATGATTTTAAATTTTAATCCAGAATTTTTTATTCATTTCACGCACTTAGAATCAACACGAGTGCTAATAGTGATAGACATCGTAATCTTGAACCTCGGATAAGTGATGAAGATGACATCAGCATCTCCCTCTCCAAAATTCCGCATTATACCTAGGAACCTCGATCAGATTTAATATACATATACCCTGCACACAGCGATTATTCATTGACAACAAAACTTAAATCTGCGACTCTTCGGAAAGAACATCTGGATTGAGTTCACGATCATGACCACTTGACCACCACGACAATTGTTAGTTGGTTATAAATTAGTTAGAGTGAGAGTGAATCAAAATGACTCACCGGAACCATCCATTAATTATCTAAGGAACAATTAAAGAAATCTTAGAAGATATAGAAAGACGGTTCAGGACTCAAACCTCTGATTTTAGGTAGTCTATTCACTTAAACCTGAATAAGTAGGTAAAAGGAAAATTAATTTTTAGCCATATATATGAGGCGTATTTCCCTTCAAATATGCTTATGGACTTTCCCCGGACGTTTCTTGATTCAAACAACCCAAATTCTATGTATGTAAAGCAACGATCATGAATGGAAGTGCAGAGAGAGGGGTGATGGAAAAAGATAAAATATTAGAATAAGAATTAATTTTACGGTAATAAGAGGAATGTTAGTGTGATGTGCGTGAAGGTATTCTGGTGTGAATTGAGGACTTATGAGATTAAGACTCAACGCAGTCAATGTAATCACAAGAAACTCTTACATTTTTAGTCTGATAAGAGTATTCTTTGATAGATTATAGAATGTGTTTGTTCTCTCGGATAAAGATAGTAAACTGTTTGAAAGTAACCCCCTTATTTGCAAAGTAAATAAAACGTTGGATATAATTAAATGTTTTATTCATTAGTTTGTATTTAAAGTTAAGTGGAAAATTAGATATTTTTTTCTTCATTTTACAATATATTAATCTTTTTAATTATAATTAGTAATTACAAGTTAAGCAAATACCCATCCGGCGTTACAAATGTACAATTAATTCTCAAACTTTTCTCTTGCTGAAAAAACTTCTTACAGGATTCGACTTACAATTTTCTTAGAAGATCCTCTCACCCTAAGTCATTCACTAGAAATCCTCCCCTCCCAACATCACGTCTTGCTTTTAGCGCGGTTGCGGATAAAGCCAGACATCACTGGTCCCCTTCTAATCGCTCTACTTCTTGATTACGAACACCCCCATAAAAGAAACCTGAAGATAAACGTTTTGTTTGCGAAATCGGCTGATCAATACTATAACAAAGCAAGGCAGTGATTTTTCAAGGCGGACATCTTGCTTCGGGGCAATAAATTGCCCCGTACCCGGGATTACCCCGTTAAAAGGCTCACCGCTCAGATCCGCATTGCTTCAATCACTGGTTCCAAATAAAGTGCTCTGAGATTTATGGAATAGGATAAGAACCTTAACCTTTTTATGTCACATTTAGCGATATTCCCTTCTTTTTTTTCCTTTTTCTTGTCTACCTCTTTTTTCTTCCTTTTTGGAAGCTAAAAACCTACGGTGATTTGATTTATGGACTGTGTCTATCTTCAGGCTGAGAACCGACGTTTTTTCCCTACTTAAAGGAGAGAGAGGTATATTTTTGCTTTATGGTGGAAACTAAAGAACATAAAACAAAGGGGATGTCTGGTTTATATCTATGTTTATGACGTCGTTGAGATGTTTATCCCTTTTGCTACGTCTCAAGCCCAATGTAGCGTTATTTAAGATTATTTTTATACTTTTTAAAAAAATTATATTTCGAGATCTTTTAAAGCAGGAATATCAGATTTTAATTTGCTGTATTGCTGCGTCTGAAACAGAATGCTTCGAATCTTCTTTCTGGCGTATGTCTATAAGAAGAAAAAAAAAATCATGATTAAGTTCATTAATCTTTTATCAATTTAATCTACTATTAAGTTCATTTTATTAAATAATGCATGTTAAACGAACAAATCAGCATGTCCTTGATGTATGACTGCCGTAGCCTAGTGGTCATGGTTTCGAACTCACCTCCGGCGTTGTTATCGTTGAGACATGGGTTCGAATTCTAATGCTACAAAAGACCCGCTGGATAACGGGGTATATGCGTGTTAAATCTGCCGTGGCCTCAATTCCTTCTAATATCATGGTGAAGAAATTTAGAGAGGCAGGTTCCAGCTAAGGTGTCATCCTCGTCACTTGAACAAGGCTCCACATTTCGACGTCCGTCACCAATATCCCTTTTGTTTCTTCCCAATGTGACGTTAATAAGCAATCAGTCAATCAATTAACAGCCATTCCTTAATGAATCACGCGGCTGAGTAAAGATGTCCTAAATATTCATAAAATAACCTTTAAAAATTTTTAATTTAAATATTGTATCTTACACTAATTTTTTAAAGGAAAGTAAGTGCAAATAAAACTTTTAAATATATAATATTGTTAAAATAATAATATTTCATTGTTACGTAAACATAAGTTTTATGTCTCCTTGTAAGCATTAAAAAAGAATATTTACTCCAGAAAAGAAGGAATGTGTGTAATATATATCACCTTCGAAAATATATTGTCGCTGTCTACGAAATCTCTTGTATGTTGCTCATGTATCAGACTTTCGAAGTGAATATCTTTCACAGAGAACGCATAAGTAAGTCATTTCCTTTTTATTGAAAGCGCAGAATTGTGTTACATTTCATCCTTTAAAAATACTTAGAAAAGAGCTCTGAAGGAAAGTATAAAAAGAACTTAATAACCATTAAAAGATCTTTAGGTGAAATTATTGACAAGTTGAATCAAAGTCTAGCCGACGCTTGTGTGAATTAAAATTCAATTCCTCCTAGAAAGAAAAAACATGTATTTAAAAATTTCAAAATACCAGTTATATATTTTTTTCCTAAGGAATTATTCTCATTTTTTTAAAGACTTCAACTTTCATAGAAATATAATAGGTATATATTTAAATAAAAAATGAGTTTATGTAACTTTACAATCGTTTTATAGTAATTTTCTTCTCAATGCTGAAACATGTTATGGCGAAGAAAATTCATTTTTCTATGCTAAATTATTTTTTCTTATTACTTATGACATCCTTAAGCACTTATCCAAAAACAGGAAGAAAAATAATATCAAAATAATACTAATATAAACTCATCATTGTAGAAACTCTTGAAACATTTTGTTTGACTATACCTAAACATACTCATCTCCCCAAACTAAAACCAAAAGAAAAGAATAGAACCATGATCCAAACTTAGTTTAACAAATTTCGTATAATTAGCCTCTAGTATGCAATCTACTAACAAGACACCAAACTTTGTAGGGATATCATTACCATTCACTAGCGATCTCTCCAGCCTCACAAGTGTTTTCAGCAGAAACATGCCAATGATAATAACCTAGAACGTACTCTAGTACAAGTTTCAGGGAAGGGCTAATGAATTTCACACTCAACGGTGACTGGTTACAGAGACTCAACTTTGTCAACTTGAGGTTCACCGAATATCATTACGAGAAGGAAAGGAAGGGGAGTGGTCCTTCAAAAAGATGGAGGGTGAGTAAAAGTGGAAGTCAGGACATGTGTGTGTGTGTGGCTGATGACTACGTGATAGCTGATCTCGATTTGAAAGGACCCTTTTCCTGGTTTCTCTTTTGCGAAGGCAGGGACTCTCGTTTGCATCTCGTTAGAGAGGGGCTGTCAGGTGACTTTATCGTTTGGTGACGCACACTCGAATATCCAGACTGATTAACTTTGCAGATAAGGGGAGTAGTGAAAGGATGAGTCTAATTATTAAGTTTGCTGAAAAATTTAATTTTGTGTTTAAATGCTTTTAGAGAGGAAAGTTCTCTTAAAGTATTAATATTGAACACAGAGTTAGAGTGGAAAGATTAATTGTTACATTTTCTGGTGCCCATACAAAATAAGACTGGATGTTCATAAAAGCATTAAAAATGTTATAGAGTTTAAGAAATTTTATTTAAAATTAAATTGCTTTATAATTATTTATATTCAATTTATTTGGGTTTAATGTATAATTGGTTCACAACTCGCGGTAGTCTGTCCATGGTGCCTAAGTATAAATTTTACGATAATTTAAAATCCAACATTGATATGAATTTTCTCTATTATGTTATTTTCTGTTAATCACTCTTCCGACATTATTTTTAATTATTACAGAAAAAAAAATCACTTATGCAAAAAAAAAAAAAAAAAAATCCGTTACTGAAAAAATTTGACGAATTAAAAATGGAGGACATACAGCTAATCTCATTGACCACTAAATGGGGGGAAATAATCTCTTAAAAATAATATTTAAACATTTCGCTCACTAAGAAATGGTGATTGTGATTTCCAATCTAAACAATCTCATTCAAAAAAAAAGATAAGAAAAATGAATTAATATGGTCGACCCTCTCTTAGTCCCAAACTTTCAAAGCATGTATCAAAAAACAACCTATTGCTCCTCTTCGCTCACATGCCATTTTATCTTCTCTCTCTTGAGAGGGAAGAGACATCAGCATATTACGAGCAGGGGGAATTGTGGCCTATCCTCGCCTCCCGCTCTTGCCTCTGAAAATTAGATCGCTAACTTTCCTCCAATCTCTTTGTTTTCTACGTGTCATCCTCGTTATTTTCTCCCCTGTTTGCTTGGAATTGGATAACGATCTAGCCTTTTGACCATATCTGCGTTTTCAAACTGTCTTAAATGTTTCAGACGTTTTATCACATTTCATCTGCTCTTATTATTTTCTTTTTAGTCTTTGCTTCATTGCTGTATTTCTTCAAGCTTAGCGAAATGTGTCATTAACTCGTCTCTTTTCTTCCGACTCAGATCGTTTTGTTGGTTTATTTCGTTTAGTTTTTATTTCGCAAATGATTCTTACTTTACCCAGCATTTCTTTTTAGCTTGTCTTCAGGTGTGCCAGCCACATTTGATTTCTCATGTTTCTAATTTCTATCCTCCGGGTTATAAGTTGGCTATTGCAAATTGGAACTTTATTGGATGTTTGACGTACATTAATTAAAATAAGAAGGGGAGAAAAAGTATAAACCTTTCATAACCGGAGGGAGAAAAATGAAGTGCTTCTCTGGGCCCTCGGGTTCTTACCGCGGAGTGTCACACTGTGCCCAGAAGATTTCAGATTTTAAGCCTAATTCCTCTAATTCCTAAAAATTACTCTAAAATCGGCTATCCGTTAAAATAATTTGGATTGTATATATATTACTTAGAATGCATTAAATGTAATGACATGATTTAAAGGGTGCACTCGCTTTCGGTTTACTTTTTTCTTTCTTGCTTGCTTCTTAGAAGTTCGAAGGAGAATTTATGGCCTTTTATGCGGGTTAGGGCTTTTGGTAGCAGATGCTCTCAGCTGTTCGTTTCATTCGGTCGTTTTTTTATTTGTAGCGACAGTCATGATGAAAAGAAAGTATTTATCTGAGATTGAGATTTGCGAACTAATGAATGAATCTGACAGTGATGTTAGCGAAAATAATCCAAATCTGTACATAGACATTAAAGTAAAAAAAAAAAAAAAGGTCAAAGAAGATGTGCACTTTGCTCAAAATTTGCATGAAGCGTCAAAATATCTGTGTAAGACATGTGACGTTGGACTACGCAATGAATTTTTTTTATAATTATACCGTACAGCAAAATAAGATCTATTTTTTTATATCTATTTGTTCCATTAAATGGTACATCATTACACCATGAAATTTATGTAACTAATGTAAATATATTTTGGATTTTCTTAAAAAATATGATTTTTATGTAATGATTTTATGTAAAAACATGCATTTTTCGATTAAATCTTTTTTTCTTTCGTATATATTAAGTTTAATGCATTTTAAATAATTTATGTAAAAACCAAAATATCTAATGAATAGCTGATTTTAGAGGGATTTTTTTCACGAATTAGGCTTAATATCTAAAATCGTCTGGGCATAGCGCGACTCTCCGCGGTAAGAAGTCACGGGCCCAGAGAAGCACTTCTTTTTTCTCCCTCCGGTAGCGAAAGAGTTAAACTTAATATATACGAAAGAAGAAAAAAAAGATTTAATCAAAAATTGTATGTTTTATACATAAAATTATTATATAAAAAAATCATATCTTTTAAGGAAATACAAAATATACTTACATTTGTTACATAATTTCTATAATGTAATGATGTACCATTACATGGAATATTAAGGTACAAAAAAAAAGAATCTTATTTTGCTGTATGATATTCTTATAAAAAAAAATTCTTCACTACACACATTGTCCAACGTCACATGTCTTACACAAATATTTTGTCAACTTTCTACGCTTCATGCAAGATTTTGTGCAAAGGGCACATCTTCTTCGTCTTTTTTTTTTTTTTTTTTTCATTTATTGGCTATTCACAGATTTGGATTTTTTTCGCTAACATCACTGTCAGATTCATTCATTAGTTATCTCATCTCAGTCTCAGAAAGATAATTTTTTTTTTCATGACTGTCGCTACAAATAAAATCCGACCGAATGAAACGGTAGCATCTGCTACCAAAAGCCCTAACCCTCATAAACATCCGAAAGTTCTCATTCGAAATACTAAGAAGAAAACAAAAAGAAAAATGCATATTGAAAGCAAGTGCACCTTTAAATCATATAATTTCTTTTAAAGAGCCGCAACATGTGTTTTTAACAATTACCCCCTCTTGATAGTCAGAAGGGAAATTCAAACCCATATCACCAAGGTCAACACTCCAAATAACCTATGTATATAGATTTCGCGGTATTGTAACGCCATATAGTAACATTAAGAAAATCGAATAAAATGTTCTCATCAAGCGTATCTCTATTGATACGTTGGTCTGCAGCAGGCATTCTCGAAGTGTATCTACTGTGATACGCTGGGCACAGGAGAGCAAACGCGAGCGTATCGCAAGTGATACACTGGGAGTGAAAGGTATAAATGTCTTCTCAGAACAGATAGGCCTACAATATCCAAAAATAATTAATCTGAATATGATAAAAAAGGAACCATAGTGAAATAATGAGTGAATAGGGTTTGACTGTATAAGTAGGCTGACTCGCCGTATAATATCTTAAATGAAGATTTGTTAATAAAAACGAGTAATATTATTTTTTGATTATTGGAATTATTTTTAATTTATAGTTAATTACAAATGTGAAAAAATTTAAAAGAGATGAGTATTAAAAATCAAAAACATTTATAGAAATGCAGGAATCATTTATTTCACCAGCGCAATATTTTTTTTTATTTTTTACAGAGTTCGATTACTAGTTCTTTTATTTAAAAATCCTTTTCTCATTTCTTAATAATTTTTTCTGAATATGTATATCCAGATTTGAAATTATTTTGAAGTGACTAAGGGTTTCACCAAGCCTTTATCTTTTAAATTATAACCGAGCTAATGGATAATTTTGAATAGAAAAAGATAGTTTATTTCGATTCCAAAAGCAAATTAAAATTTTGTGATCTTAGAGTATTGTGATATATTTGAATTAATCTTTTCAATACTTTTAAATATACGAAGGTCGATAAAATATGAACTTAACTTTTTTTTTTTAAAAAAAAAGAACTGAAGTAATCCTTACTGTAACACCAATTTTATTTTTCTGTGTATCATTTTTAAGATTTACCAATTTTTTCCCAAAATAAAATAAGTCTTTTTTTTTTATTCCTATGTGATATATAAAATTCGGAAACGAAAGGAGTCAATAGCGCAAATTCAAATTTTTCAATAAAGTAAATTCTTTCTCTTTCTTACATTCTTTGTGGATCCAGACACAGTATAATTCGAAGATACTGAATCCAAGCTATAGAGAGGAGTATCGTCCAAGGAAGCTACTTTACTTTTTCTTGTGTGCACGCTTTGGGGAACCTTACCTAGTCCCGAAGGAGAAAGACTGCAGTGGAATGACTTTTGATTTAATATGCTTTTCCTTCTTTTCCACAAGTTCAGAGAAGTATATTGTATTCATTGTATGTCGGTCTGGAAGATATTCTACGTACACAATATTCCGTAAAGAATAGCAAGACTATTTCCGACAGATAACTGAATTTCTGCTTTTAGTGGGATAGTTTCCCGTTTTGTGCGTCATCCCATGTAAAGAAGTAGCCACGATGTTATTTTGGTCCTGGTCGCATATTCGTGACTATCGTTGATTTCCTTGTGTAGTGGGTTTGAGACCATATACCACTAAAGACCCACTGTGTGTGCACATTAAATATGAACAAGAACCTAAATCTTCTCTAAGGTTTAATGTGGAAGTTTGGCTAATGAGGGGCCAGTTCATATGACGTCCTGGTCATTTTACCGAAGCTCAAAGGTACGAGTTCCGTTGCCAATAGCGCTCGTGGTGCTTCTCAGAGCGACGTAAATAAATAATCACAATCATTCTAGTGTCAAACGTTCAAATGTTAGCGCTACTGTGTCTGATTTTTTTAGAACTACCTCTTAGAAGGTACCTACGAAAAACAAAAAAAAAATAATCAACAAGTGGTCTCGTGGAGAAAAATATTGGGAGCCTCTGTTTGAAATGAAAGTATTTTTTATGTAAGTTATTTTATCGTAATATATGCCGGCTCTTTCTGATTTATTTGATTCCCTAATAACCAATAGTAAACTCTAATACAACTTAAGTTTTACCTATCGGTACCCAGTTCACTAATCATACTATGCTCCCAAATGTATTTCGAGTTTATTACACTGTGATATAAGTAATCAATGAATAGTTAAAAGTTAAATGCATGTGCAATTAATTATAATATATGAAAGTATTTGATGCATTCGTTTGTCAGTTTATAAAGTGTTATTTTTTCATTAAAATATAATGATTGATTTTTTTAAAAATGTCTTAGGAAAAGAAATTCTTGGCAAATAAGAAACGGCAAGAACATTTTCCTCAAATTTAAACAAAATTCCTCAAACGAATGTTATTTTATTACCTTATCTGCACACTTACAATACTCTCCAGTAAGTGAAATATTTGACTGAAATAAATTTATAACTTAAGTGATTAAGAAAATTAATTTAAACGTTAACTGATTAAACCGAGCACGACACTACCTCAATCGAAATGAAATCCCTTCCAATCACATTAATGAAACACCTATAATAAATCAAACTACCACTGCTTTAACTGATGAATCAACGCCGATTTCGATTCCGACAAATATTCAAGACCAGAGTCACGAAGACATTTTATCACGTGTCTAATTATAACAGGAAAAGAAGGAAAAGAGAAAAGAGTTCCTTCAATGCCGAATTTAATGTGGAAATGTGCGCTCGTGGCCGCACACAATTAAGGCTCACGCAACTCCTAGAAAATCTCCTTTTGACCACAGCTGGCGGCGATAGAAACTCGAGGCGCCGTCTCGCCAAGTATTTTAATTCTTGATCCCTTTTCAGACGTCCAAAGATGAAGGTGGTTTGGGGAAGGAAAGGATGGATCGCTGAGCATGCGCAATGGATTAGCCTGATTAATTGCAAAAGTTTGTGTTGTTCATATACTTTCAACAGTTCATATGCAAAAGTTAATTTTTTCAGACATTTAAGGTATGTGGGATGTCGTCGATAAAGTAAAATGTTCTCGTTTTATGCAAGATTTCATTGATCCTCACTTTTAAGAATTAAAAGAATATCTATTTTTACAAGGAAATTCTCTATTATACGCATAAATGTTTGTTTTAGAGAAATTAATAATAAATAACTGCGTTTATAACTTTAGAATTTTGTTGAATACTTAAGAACATAGTAAAAAATAATTATAATTTTAAAATTTAAATGAAATAAAAATTTTAAATAATTTCAATCCTTTTATCAAAATGTCCCTTAATTTTTCATTAAAAAACTGTATGGTATCTTAAGTTTACACAGTATTTATTAAAAATGTATTTTTGTGTCGGAAATGATATTATTAAGTAATTTGATAAATTTTAGCATTATTGATAAATTAGAAAAATGTATCAGAATCCTAAAAATAACTGTTTGAGTAAAATTTGCTAAAAATCACTATCTAAAAATCTCGCTTGTATTTTTCTTTACCGCGCGTGGTACGTTTGCTTACAATTTTAAAATTATATTTTCAAGCGGTCTATTTATAAAATTCTCGAAAAAATTACACGTATGGAAACGGAGGAGCGCCAATAAATCTTTAGCAGCAAAATATAAAAATATGTTAAATTTGAGGATTTCTGAAATTCTAGGTTAGCATAATTAATCCATATACTTTAGGATTTGCAATAGTTAATCATGGGTATAAGACTTGCCAATAAATCATTTTAAATTGTTATTTATTAATATTGGGACTATAGTTATCTTCACTACCTTTGGGTACAATTTCTAATTAGATTTGCGTAAAATTATAAATTCTTGCAAACAAAATGAACCTTCAGTCGGAAATTAGATGAAAATAAGAAATGTAATGATCTGATTAAGGAATTGTGATATATTAATGAAGCAAAATTGAAAGGAAGAAGAAGGAAGAACAGATGATAATGAGAGGCCGTCAGATGACTTCAAGTCAATTGAAATGAATTAATTTAATATATCCAAACATCCATGCTTCCCGTTGGCATGACGTGGACGTTTGGATGCGGTTGGCTTGACCGACGTTCAAAATTATGAGATCCATCGTCAAGAACCTTCATGTTTTTTCTCAGTGTGACAGTAATAAACAACTTTACTCTGTTGTAGATATTCAAAAGTCAATAAACGCGCTTATTAAGATAAATGGTATTTATATAAATTAATTGTTCTCTTATTTAAAGAAAAAATTATATATATATATATATATGTGTGTGTGTATATATATATATATATATATTTGTAGATCGCGTACAGTTCAACATCGTGATGCCGGTGACCTTGTCCTGTTATCACAGGAGTTATGTAAATTTTTACCTTAACGTCGCTTTTACCATTCGTTCAACAACGAGTTCTGCATTTCATTTGTACTCATTAATTTTTACTTGATTTTATATAGAGATCGCTTCGGTTAATCTCTTTCTTTCACAGGGTCATCTGCAAACTGTCGCAGTTATTTCTTTTTAAATTGATTTATTTTTAGTTGTATATAAAGTTAGTCTTACAAATACAGCATACTCTTAACTACCAATATAGTCTCGTATGTCTCTTGAATTGGAATGGAGAATTTTCAGAGTTTTCTTATGTCCTCGGAAAACAGACCTTGACGGATTTTTGTTGTTGTTTAGTAACTTCTCACAAAGAAACCACTCGAGGATTAAGGGTAACGAATCTCGAATTTGAAACCTCGGCCAAGTGAAGTGGATCAATACAGCAAACAACTTCCTCTCCAAAGTTCCTCATCAGGCCAACGGGAGGGCTCGTGAACTCGACTAACGACGGGTCTTTAATTATATCAGGGCTCTAGTCTATGTATTGAAGAAAACAACGATAACCGTGAGTCTGCGACCTTCACCGCTATGCTACCTCCGACCACCCAGACTGCGTCTGAGATTCAGTACTGAATGAGCAAATAGAATAGCACAGAACACTCTTTCGCAGCACGTTTGGCTTAAAGATGTTAAACTGATATAAAGATAATATGTCTCCCATTCATGCATCTGCTGGATTGTTAAGTTTTTGAAAAATTATATATTTGTTGTAATACATAACAGAACATGAATAATAACCCTTTTAATTAATTGCATAATTAATGGTAATTACATAAACGTTGCGTTTATAAATTACTATTTAATGCATGAAGGGAAATTATAAAACTTATTACAAAAATTTTATAAGTTTTAATAATTTATACAGAACTTTATATTATTAAAAATTGTTACACATGGTTGAAATCTTAATATATTACCTTCAATATAAATGCATTCAAATTATTTGCATTAATGAATGTTTTTATACAAGATCTAACTAAAATAATCTTAAATTTATACCATATAACGAGCCATCGGGATTTTGCATAAAAACCTTTCTAGTTTAATTATGCTATAATGAAATCAATTCATTTATATTGCTTGCGCATAGTATTCATAAAAGTCATGAATTTAAAAATACTACAGTTAAAATTTTATAACTTAAACGACAATCTTTCAAAATATGTAAATCAGACGGTATAATTTATAATAAAAATCAACTAATACATTACAAGTTTTCATCAAATCATATATTATTCCTTTAGAATATTCTTATTAATTTTTTAAATTTTTTTTTCTTCGATAAATTAAATATTCTGTCAAAACTTATATAGCTTTACAATTAACATATTCTAATTGCACATACACAGAGAATAAACAATTCTATCGGCAGAATAATACGTTTTAGTTTCCAATTCAAGAATAATTTATGAAGTCTAGGAGCATGAGCGTAAAGCCAGCTTTTCCTGTCTGATTTATTTGCGGGTTGTTATTCTTTCAGATTAATCTTCTCCTGTGTCTGTTAACACTGATTTTTAATCAGATTATGTGATTTTTATGTTGTTTTAAGAAAGGTGTCGTTGAACTGCATAATTACTTAGGAACTTATTTCTGTCCGACATTTTATTTTTATATTTAATCAATCCCGAAAGGGAATTTATTTTTTTCATCCTTAGCGCTAATTCAAATATTTCAACTGAAGGTTAACTCTAATGAAAATGAATAATATGAAAAATGTAGAAAAATTTCTCATAAAATTATATATTTCTCTAAATAGAAATAAAAATATAGCGTCATATATTTTTCGTGATATTAAAACACAATCTAAATTATGTGATTTTAATAAAGATAAATTTATATATCTGCATAATAGAAAATTATAAATTATAACTGTATTTACACTTCTGAAGAGATATATTCTCACGAGGGTGGTACAAACAACACTTGTATTTGAAAACAAATCATTATGGTAAATTGTTGTTACCACTGGGTGTTGCCATCTATTAAACGGAACCAAAACAAGTGAGACATTGATTCATAAATTGGTTTTGGTTTCGTAGGCATCGGCTGGCAAATCAAAATTTTAATGCTGCCACATTCAGTTGTCACTATCGGTAATGAATGGATTCATCGTTATGAGTCGGAAAAAAGCAACACCCAAAACAATAGGTTGTTTCCGGTGAATTTGTTCCAAAGAAGACGAAGTATATCTCATCGGCCGGAAAAGTTGACTATAAACCTTTCAGGGGTGAAACGGGTCATGATCACGAATACGAGTTACAAAGACTTGGACTGTTGTCTAGTGTATCATGATGCTTACTATAATCAAACGATTTTCAATGCTACAGGTTCTTGAAATTTCTAAGGATTTATCGAACGACTCTCGTTTTAGGAAAAAGAATAATTTAAAGGTAAGAATTTAGAAAATACATTTTCTTCTTCTTTTACTCATTATTTTTATAATCAAATCCAGTGTTATGAAAACATTAATATGTACACATTAGATCAAAAATTTAGAAAAACGTGTTTTCTAAAATTATGATGATCAAATATAATAAAACTATTTTGCTTATTAAAAATAAGCTTTCTGAAAGAAGCTAAAAAGAAGCTAAAATAAGCTTTTTGGGGAGAAAAGTAATTTTCAATTGTGTGTATCGGATAACTAAATCAACACAGATGTTAAAGAGATAGTTATTTGAAATATTTTAAAGCTATTTAATAAAATATTTTTACTTTTAGATAAAGGCAACATTTAAATATTAATTTGATGTATTTTATAAAGGTAATCTACTAATTAATTATTTTCTGAATATTTAATTAATGTATTTTAAATGAAAAGTTTCCATAGTATTTATTATGCCTCGAATCCTTTTAAATTATTAAATTCAAATATATACCATTTGTAAAGAAAATATCGATACAACTAAGAACCTCGAAAATTCCTTACCTCTTTAAATAACTTTAACATGGTTCTACACACAATGCGGTTGTGAAGGGAATTATATATGAAGAGAATAATTTAACAATAGAAAGAAATAATTTCACAAAAAAATTAATTAAAATTCGTTTAGACACACATAATAAAACAGATAAAAAATTTATTAGTTACACAAAGAAAGCATATAAATTAATTTGCATAGGTCATAGAAAAACATTGAGAAAGGACTCCATTAAATTATTTTTATCTACCTAAATAGGTATAACAAGAGAAATAGTAAACATTACACAACAAATAATTAAGTATGAGACAAATTTGCATGAAAAATGCGATGCATATAAATAACGACAAGAAGATGAAGCTAAGAAAACCAATGATAAATAGAGTAAATAAACGTATAGAAAATAGTATAAATCATTTAGAATTTCTGACTCTGGTTTCAGATCAATTTGCTGGCTAAACAATGTGTTACAGGTAACAAAATTGTGAAGCGTCACATTATTGTCCAATTCTTCAGCGATCTTTCTGTTCAATTAAAAAAAGTCAATAATTACAAAACTTCCATTGAAGATACTTAAGAGCAAAACAATTTAATAACTGTCAAAAAATAAGTAAGGTAACTATGCCACGAATCCCTCTCAGCTCGGTTGATCGTAGTTTATATACCAATATTGAAGTCTTAGATTACCACATCACTCGTTCTGAATCATATACTTCTCGATTACCTTTGATTCGTATCTCTTCGTAATTAAACAAGAAGTCACTCCATTCCAAAATATTATTTACAATGCTTCAATACAATTTATAAATATCCATCATCCTGTCGCTATCTTCTATCTTACTTTTCTGTCCTTTTAATTCTCGAGCACTAATATATCCCTAATTAAATTTATTTCTTATTTTCACCTAATCTACCTTTTCACGCTTCATTTGGAAAACGTGGGAAGGAAATTGTAATTCTGTGAAATTCAAATTACCCAAACGTCTCGATGTTAGTGATGAGAAAATCTCAAATTTCCGCACAGACAAAAAAAAATTGATTTACAAAAAGAAAAAAACATAGATTCAATATGTATATATATAAAAGTTTGTAGCTGAAGTTAATTAAATATTTTTAAAAGCAATTTTTGCTTAATTTTAGGACATGCAGAATTCCTTTTTAAGTAAATTATTTGACATTTTTTATGTTACATTTATTATTTGTTTCGAATATTTTTATTTAGACCTGTTCAAAATGTGATCGGATAAGATTGATTAATTTAAAAGAAATAGTATTTTCTTTTTATTATTAACTTTTATTAATAATTATTAATTACATATTAAAGTTATTATTAAGACATCAAACATATTCCATTGATTTACATATAGTGTTATTAACTATGTGAAAATTGGTAATTCCCAAAATGACTTTGTTTGAACATTTAAATTATCACATCAAAGAATAAATATTTGGGATGCAGATTTTAATCTCTACAAGGCAATATTTTAAATTCGCCAGGAAGTGGTCCACTTGAAAGAAATAAAAACTTCGAATCAAATTGATATAACTAAAAAAAGTATTTGTGTGAGTCCTTGTAATTAATAAAGCGACTCCATTTAGTAATGAAACAAGTGAACTCTTAATTTTAATTTATTTGTGTAAAATAATAAATTCTCCTCAGTCAAATATCGTTTAATTGACCCCGGGTACTTAATCTTCCGACCTGTAAGTCTTTGAGTGATTTATGTAAGAAACCAAGATACTTAGTTTGATAAAACCTATTTAAACCAAAATACGGAGTAAAGTAATTTTAGTGATTACAATTATTTGCCACCTATTGGATTATTGTTTTAATTAACAACAAAATGGTTAAAGAGAGTTTTCAAAACGTTTTCGTAGAATGGTTTGTTTATATGTTAGATGTGCAGCACTAACTACAATTTAGAGTAAAATATATTTAATTTGATAATTTACTGTTTGTTGTAATTTTAATATCTAATAAGAACATTATTCTTATCTTCAATTTTTCATTGTTTGCTTTTATTTTATTATTTAATTGAATAAATTTAAAAAAATATTAAAAAAAAATAACAAATTGGTACCGCAGTCTCTTCTTGAAATGTATTGCAAAGTAGAATTTATTGTTTTTAACTATTTTTAACTTATTTTCATCAGTTGGTAATATGTACAGCCACTGACAAAAACAGAAATGAAAAATCGGAGATAGTTTGTTACCGGAATAAAACCTATTACCTATTACATAAATAATACGTCGTGGGAATAATGTATGTGGTAACCTTTTGGTCATGGTTGCGAACTCGTGGCCTGTGTTGTTACCGTCGAATTGAAGGTTCAAATCCTGATACCACTACAAGTCCCCCATACAGCAGTGCCGATGCGCTTTAAATCTGGTGGAAATTCTTAGTGTTCCTGATGGTGAGTCGTGAAAGTTTGGAGCCAGTGATGCCAAGTTAGATCTCTTCCTCATCATTTGACCGGGCTCAAAATTTCGAGATCCGTTTGCAATAGATTTTGTATTGCTTTTGAATGCGACGTCAATAAGCAATCGCGCTTTGATTTCTAAAAACTGATGATAACTTAAACAAGGAATATAACAAATTTATTCTTCTTCGTGGAAGACCTCTCGTGGAAGAAGAATTTATTACCTCAACGTTCGCAGCATTTTCAAAACACTCAAAATGTAATGCGAATGTTAGCAGAATTTAATTTTATGTACATCCCCCTTCATCCGGGTTTAACCTTCTATCGAACCTGCTTTGATTCTAGTCATCCCCTAATAGCACCAAAGCCTTCCTTCCAACTTGACGCAGACGCATGTACTCCCTGAAGTCTGTGTCATTTGGGATAATTAGTGCAAGGCTTTCGATTGCATTACAAATGTCACACGTGTGTTTATACATATATAAAGCGGCTGCGAGCTTCCACTTGGGTCAATGCTGGACGTGACAGCACAGTTCAATAACTTATTGAAATGCGAAGGTCAATGCAGCGGTATTAATTAGACAGATACAGATAATTTCATTGTGCTTAGCCCGTTTTGGTTTTAATTTAGTATTAACGGGATATCCGACACATTTCTGGATGTCTAGTGCATATTTTATTGTTCGTTCCGGTCACTGAATCTTGTATTAGGTCGATGCATTTATAAATCAAATTCGGACCGGAATTAAATACGTAAGTAGACTAGACTTGAATGTTTGGGTATATGGATCTAATCTGATGAGGGATGTGCCTTCTAATTTAGTCTAGTTTAGAGAACTCTTATTTCATAGAAATGCTACACCAAGTCAGTTCCATTGATTACAATGAATTTATCGTTTTCGATGATGGTTGCAAAATCTAAACGAAGTACACCGGATATTTTTGACAAACAACGGTGTAACTTTTTTTATCATTCATAGCATAACGGTGTCACATTTATAGCATAATTTATTTCATTCAATAGTGATTTCTTTATTTGGCATTGACACACAACATAAGATTAAAAATGGCTACAAGTAAAATTTAGAAAAAATTAATATCACATTTCAAACTAATTTATCCATGTATAGAGTACTTTCAGTGCAAATGCGCTGTAATTTGAGATTTAAATAACTGATATTTTAAATACTATTATACACTGTAATTTATCAACAGTCCACTAGATGTCACCACAAATAACTAAATGACATTACATAATATAACTAATCAAATGTAATAAATATCAATTAGTAATTGCTTTCTTAATATATCCTTTAGTATATTGATTTCCCATTTTTCTTGAAATTGATATTAATTACGCTTACTTGAAAAAATTCGTTTGCTATATATCTGCTACTTCTCTAATTGTATCTGAAAAAAAATACTACACAGTTTTCAATTTGAAATGATATGCATTTGTAACATTCGCACCTTTTATAAATAAATATTTATCACAGATCAATAAGTATGTTTTAGTACCACTCGCGGAAAGAAGACATTTTGTTTCATTACCATCAAAAACAATAACCTCGATACAACAAATATAATTGACTTGTTTTCTACTGATAGAATAAACATAATTAACTGTTTTACC
>BMAW01056552.1:237389-260718 GCA_019974015.1 Nephila pilipes
GCTCTATTTATCAAATTTTATTCCATAATACATAGATGTTATCAGCGAAGCGCATTCTATTTTTTAATAGAAAAATTTAAAGAATGTGAAGTAGAAAGTATTTTATTATCTTAGTTACCTAAAGAAGTATCAAAAGATAAATATTATATATATATATATATATATATATATATATACTGTGAAAAAGATTATTTAATACCTGTGGATTTTTTAAGATAATGAAACAATTTTTTGTTCATATAATTTTGACATTTTAATCTTTTCCACCATTGTTCGGTGTGTGTTTCAAGAAATTTAACGAAGTTTCCAAGCCTATTGTAAAATGCATGAGTTTCGACATAAACTTTTTAAACTAGTTAAAAGCAACGGAGTTTCATGATTTTTTTCCAAGAAAAAAAACTATTATGAAGTGAATTGTTTAATTTTGAGTTTGTTGCTTCTTGATATAATTCCTTGCCCTTGATCAAACTACTCAAAAAAGTGTTTTGATGTTTTAAACCTTTAAAAATATTTAGGGAGGAATATCAATTGCTGGATTTTTTAGATTTGTTTTAAATACGCCCTCAGTGAGCGAGTTCTGTTTTTTTTTTTTATTTTTTTTTTCACCTTTTCCCCCTCCCTTATGAAAGATTATCTATTCGATACACACATACATATTTTCCATCGTAGCACAGCCAGACTTGACTTATATGCCTTGAACCGCGACCTGTACTCACTAACTCTCCTATACTCACAGTTCTTCCGCAAATTACATCACATTGTCTGCCTTTGCTTCTGTCAATTTATTCACCAAGGTTTTATTTGAAATAATATACCATGGGAAGAATGGATATTTCAGCTATCTAGTAATAGTATACTTGTATACAAAAAATTTAAATGTTGTACAAGAGCTGGTATCTTCTTGAAGAACCGGATGAATAAATAAAAAAAAAATATAGGAAAGATTTATATACATGGTGCCCAATAAAGTCCCTTACCACTCTCTTAACTTCGGAATGGCTGCTGCTATATTCATGAAAAGGGTGTTTAGGTATAGTAAAAGAGTTATGTACTATTGAAAGAAACAAAGTATGGCACCTCCTGGTGGGACCCTGCGGAGTTAGCATTCCTATCTCGAAAACAAAACGAGATAGAGAAAAAAAAATGATTTATAAAGTTCAAGAATATCATCAAATTGGTTTGAAAAGACACCTCGTGGGCATTAAAGCAAAGAATAGAACGGTTAACACGGTCGCAAGCGATACTTCTGTGCCCCATTGCGGTGTCGTGTTTTGCCCGAAACATAACCGTTTCTACTTCCGTTGAAGTTTCGTTACGTCGCAGTGTAAGGAATTACGAAAAAACAAATGCGTGTTTTAACCTTTCTATTCTTCGCATTAAAAGCCACTATGTGTCTTTTCGTACAAAATCAGCGATGCTCTAGAACTTTGTAAATCACTGTCTTTCCTTATCTCGTTCCATTTTCGTGATAGGAATGCT
Source organism: Nephila pilipes (assembly GCA_019974015.1). NCBI lineage: Eukaryota > Metazoa > Arthropoda > Arachnida > Araneae > Nephilidae > Nephila > Nephila pilipes. The sequence goes on from BMAW01056552.1 coordinate 238,869, forward strand.
AATTGGTTTTAGTGGGTCCCCTGTGCATACATATACATATATACACACATATATATATATAGTTAAATAAGAGCTTCTTAGGTGCCAATGATTAAGAGGAAGGTCACCTGTTTTTCGTATATACATACTGTGGATGGGTCGCAAAGCAGAAGGTTACCTTTCTCTTAATCATTGGCATTTAAGAAGCTCTTATTTAACTACCCTGGATAATTTTTCTTTTAAGATACTCAGAAAGTAGCGTGTTTTTTTCGAGACTGTTGGCGAACCTATACAAACCGAAATACGTGACACTCATTCAAACTGTGAACATGCTGAATAAAGCGGGGTGTGAATTTGGTTAACTACTGAACTGTTTATGTTTTTAGTGTTAGTTGCATTGAATATTTATAAATTTATGAACGTAATAGTGTTACTTGTAATTTAATTTGTCCAAAAATGCTAGAGCTTCTTTAGCTTTATATTATTGGCTCTTCAAAGGGGTATATGTTCTTTTATAATGTTCAAATGTTCTTTTATAAACACTATGTATTTATTATTAACCCATAAAGCATAATCCAGATCTAATACTTAGAATCAACAATGACTAAGTAATTTTACAAGATAGATTCCTTTTAATGGAATTATTCTGATATTTATGAATAATGGAAAGAATTAAGAAATGAGACATATAAGACACGAAAAGAAAATACTTACAATTAGAACGTCCAATTAAAATTGCAGCTTCGTTTGCCTTTTAATGATAAGAAAAAAATATAAGACTATTTCATTTTAAAATCTGCATTTCCTTCCCAATATGGACATGCATTGCTTATTCAGGAATCTAAAATTTAATTTAACATTACGTATCGAAACAAGGAATTCTTAAAGACACAAAATAGTGAATTTTATATTCTAATAACAATTCACCAATTCTAAAAATGAGTGTAATTTTGAATGTTTTGAAACATGCACACAGTTTCTTCCAGGTTTATTTTAGATCATAAGGAAATATAAAGCCAATCTCCATTGTAAAACAAGATACTCCTGCCATCATATAGCCGTAGTCTTTCTAATAATGAGAGACATTCAATCTAGAATGACAATAAAAATCTATTTGCTTATCGATATGAGTTGTTGTATTTGGCTTAAAAAATGTAAGCACAAGGAATTTAATGTGATCCAACTTTTTCGTTACTAAAGTTGAGTTATTGGAAAAAACTGCTCTTCAACAGAGAGTGCACACATCTTTAACATACCAAAGTTCCATCATTCCGAAAGCGCAAGTTATTGGTTTATTCATCCCCATTGAATTTTTGTTGATGGATGGAATATCGGAAAAATTGAAATCCTTATATGTGTAGAGGACCTCTTGTTTCTGAAATCACAAATTTAAGATGCAAAATTCTGTATAACTTTATGAAAATCAAAGTTTCTCGGATTTTATACTTTGTTTGATGGGGTTTTTTATTAAAGATTATTTCTTTGCTTTTTGAGATTTAACAAAATGTAATTCTACGTATCCGTTGAAAAAGATTCATTAAAATTCAAAACGAAGATCTTATATTATTTTATCATATTTCTTGAATTTGTGAAATGACCCAATTACACCGAGAGGAGAAAAAAGCATTTTTTTCCCAATAATTCAACTTCCACTTACTACAACTCACATGGATGTATCATTGGGAATTCATTGATTTATAGTTCATTCGTTGCACTTATAAAAACGAGTGCTCTATTGGCGGCAGACCAGAGAAGTGACCTTGCATTTGACAGTAACTTTCCATGTCTCACCATTTTAGTCCCGAAAGGTACAGAGAGCACTGATTCCTCGGCCTTAATAATTCGTTTTATATGTTATACAACTGGAAAAAGTAATGAAATTATGAATTTGTATTTATTTTATTTTTTTTTGCTGTGAAAAATATTTGCTTGTTCTTACTTCAATTGTCATTCAATTATACATGAATTTAAGATCTAGCTTTATTAATTTAGCACGAATTAAACACATTCCGGATATGCTAACAGTAAAAGTCGCAACTTTATCTTATATTGTAGTGAGTAAATTATTGATTAAAAATATAGAAATTTATAATTTCCCTCTTTTGAGTAAAAAAGAATGGATATGTGACGTCAATTCGGGATTTAAAGATAATCAAAATATTAGGTAATGTAACTAATAACAAATAATTTCAGGTACGTAATTTAATTAAGATGAATCCAATAAACCAAACATAATTTCAGGAATCCATCTAACATGTTACAATTTAATACTTAACTGTTAAAAATTTATGGTAGTTTATCTTTGTATTAGATACTTATAAAAGTACCGTATAAATTCTTTTTTTGTAGAAATAATATTGATTTCTGAACAGCCTATACACTTTAAATTTGACTTAGGCACTAAAATGTTTCAAATTTTGCTTTCTTTTATATTTGCTGTTAAAAAAGAAGGTACTATCAATAATCTACATAAGTTTTAAGAGAATATAATAGAGATAAATACGTCTGTTGGAAGCAAACGCAGTGAAAACCATGGCACAATTACGAAAAGCTGATTTATTTACATGATTAAAAAGCCATATAAATGTCGGCGTTGAAGCATAAGCTTCACGCTCGGAGATTCAGCAGCATCAGTAGTAGGAGTAATAGTGATGTATCAGTTCTTGGGAAGACTTCACCCTCCTTTGAGCGCATGCGCACCCAACATAAACTACATGGCGCGGCGCCATCTATTTTTTGTTGGGTGAAGGGAAACCAAATATGCCTTAATATCCAACAACGTCAAAATGCGATTTTCTCAAAATCCAATTTTTAAGGATTCTTGTATAATTTCTTTCAAATTTATTTCACTTACAGTGATAACATTTTACACACCATGAAATGTAGCTATTTCAAATACAGTACGTATTCTTTTTCAAAGAAATATCTCATAAGATAAATTTTTACATACTATTTTTTTATAAAATTTGAGGGAAATTTGAATAATCAAATTTAAGATTTCACTAAGTTAATTTAAAATATATAATAATGTTCGATGTATGTAGTTTTAAGTTTATAAATATAACTTAAACTTTGAAAGATAGCAATGCAGTAGAAAAATACGCAAGATGTACTTGAAAGTAAGCACACGATTTACAAATGTAAGTATAGATATTAATTAGTGATTGCTCATGTATAATAGTTTATGTATATAAATGAAATTTTTTTCTACTTGAACAGATCCACAAATATACAGATATCTCGAAAATTTATCAAATAGGGTTTATATTACCTTTAATTTTAAAAAAAAGAAGTGTTATTTAAATTGGGCAGATAATTAGTGCATTTTTCTTTGTCGAATACGTCTAATTTAACTTCAAAAATTAAAGCATATATACCAATACACATATTCTAAATTAAAATTAAATGCAAGTGTACAGATGGTATCATAGCTTCTTGATGTACTCTCTATCTTATTATACTGAAAATATGCATGGAGAAATTAAAATATTTTTATAGATTACTTGAGCTAAATGACATTTAATTAGGAGCTCAAAACAATTCAATTTATTATATTATAAAAATAAAGACATACGATATAATTACGTTTCTCATTTATTTGTTTTGTCTTTCTGCTTAAATCGGGATAAGTTTTTTTTTTTTTCTTTTTTCCGTTTGGAGTAGACTTTCACAACATTCATACACATTAGTTACCCTTTCTCGCAGCACTTGCTATACCTGCTGTTCGAGTCTCCGTTATTTACTCAGGTTCTTTAAGAAAATATTAGATACCAATCATGAGTCTAACAACCAAATCTAGATACACAGTATTGCTTTTGTGCATATATCCTCTAATTAAATTTTTCAATATTTAAAGACGTAAAAAATTAAAGAAGAAATAGTTTGATGATAAGGCAACATGAATTGTACAAATGTTTTAAATCCTTGTTTTAGACGGGTAAAATGGAATAAAAATTTAAATCTCTCCAAACATGTATGAGGGAGGTTGCCCTCCCTACCCTTTTAATCACCACTATTGCTCTTAATTGAAATTACAAAGTCACTAAGCACATTTTGTTAATCAGACTTAATTAGTTAATTGTTGAATGTTGAATAAAATGCAAGGAACTAGTTAAGTCAATTAGAGTAATATAATCAGTACGAGTTTCTTTTTACTTGAAATTTATTCGCAAATGAACTAAAAACTGATATTCACATATTTTAAAAATTACAAAAAATGTTGCAGCATACTGGATCTTATTCTAGTACAACAAAACATTATAACATTAATATCAAATTTATTTCAAATAGTATAAGATGTATATGATTTATAGTAGGTGGTTAGATTAGACGTATTTGATGGAAATTATTTCAGCCAATTTTGAATAATAGTTTCTAGTTTGTGTGTGTATTCTATTCAACTAAAATATAGATATAAATATATTTGCGGTTATAGTATTGAAGACTTTTTGATAAAATAGGTACATTAATTTCAATTCGTGTTATTATATAATTAGGAAAAATTAGATTGGATGTATATAACAGAGATGGTAATTGAAATATTTTTTTTATTATTGCACAAATCGTAGCACGGAAGAATTTAACAATATTTTTGATGACGAATTAGAGAGACAGCCTAAGAACTCTTATAAAACTAGGATTTTCTGGACCAAGAAACGTGTTATAAGTCATTATTTAAATAAATATTCACAACATATTATTAATGAGGGAATGATAATAATCCTTTTCGAGATATTGAATATATGATTAAAATTAACGTAATATTTTATGTTCTTTTAAATGCAAAAAAATTGGCAAAGCAAGTAGTATGATTACTAATACGAATTGAATATTATTTTTTCTAATGGGTTTTATGCAAAACTTATCATTGTATTTTCCTTTTAAATTTTTAATTTATCATTATTATTATAAAGGTAAAACTTCACATATAACTAATTTACAAATAAATCAGCAAAGGCAGGGTACTAAATATTATTTTAATATCAAATAGTGTAAAAGTTTAAAGTTAGTTGGTTTTAACTTGCGTGATTTTAATAATATTGAATTATTTGTAGTTAACATTATACCAAATACCAATAAAGGTAAGGGTAAGATAACTATTTTATCATCTTCTATAATTTATTTACTCTTCTGTGCCTAATGTTTTGTTATACAATATAATTTTTCAACAACATCTTAAATAAAATAACAGAAAACAATATTTTTACAAAAATAATGGTAAGTATTTATTTAAACATTATGGGAGTGGTTCAAAAAGTACTTGTATTTGAAGACAGATGGCATATTAAGATAAATTGTTGTTACCAAAAGGTGCTGCCATCTATTAAGAGGTACCGAAAAAAATTCACATTGATTCCGTAATACCGCGTGAGACCATCAGGAAGCTTCATCACTATATGCCACGTGGTGTGGTAGCTTGCATCCAGGCTAAAGGTGGGTCAACACCTTATTGAGCTCATTATTTTGTAACTATTAAACTCTGAAATAAATCATTCAATTTTTCTAAAATTTTAATCATTTTCTACTCTGTACATAATTTTCGTATCCGCCAATTTTTGTCTCCTTTTGTCGGACAACTCCTTCTTGGTTCGTCGTACTTTTTTTTTTTTTTTTATTTACAGTGTATAACCAAAATGACGAAAAACTTATTCTTTTGATTAAACTTAATTGGGGAAAAGACATGAAAAAAATATGTGAAAAAGTTCCCATTAATACAATAAAAAAATAAATTCAAATTTTGAAAAAAATAGATTCTACTTAAGCAAAGAATCATAAAATTTATGTGAAATTCCAAGTCACATGAAATAGGAAAACTGATTTTCAAATCATTGTGATAATTGTTAGACAGTATTTACCGTTTATGTTCTTAAAGAAAACTATATTCGAAAAATATATATAAATAAATAAATATTCTATAGTTTGGGGGGAAAGAAAAATGTACATTTAACTCAGTCACACTGAATGGAAACACTTCCTTTTCCTTTTAATGTGTCAAACTTTAAAAAAAAAATTAAAGGCCATTTTGTGTAGAAAACTATATTCTAAAAATAATAACGATAATCATTAAGGAAAGAGAAGAGAGAAATATACGTTAAGAGTTCAGAAAATTTTAAAAAAACGGAATAGAAACTTTTAATTTTTCATTCAATGTAACACGCTTTATAAAGTTTTTACCTATTACTTTGTAGAAAATATTTGTATTTAAAAAAATAAATAAATAAACGTTCAAATTTTGGAAAGGAAGGGCAAATGTACATTAAATTACTACTCAGAATAAATAGGAACAACTCATTTTCTTTACAATGTGACACAATTTTCAGCAGTTTTAACATTTAAAAGATAAATGAACAGCTCGTAACTTCTGATAGAAAGAGGTAATGTAAATGAAATTCCAAACCACAGCGAATGAAAAAATTTCATTTTCCTTACAAATATGATTCATATCTAAACATGAAAGTAAAGATAGCCAAGTCCATTAAATATATATAAACTTTCCCCAACTCTAGGGGTTCATTTAGCATTACTGAATCTAATACTCTATTCGTTTTTTGATGAAGCCGGACCCTATGAGCCCGCATATCAACTTCACTGCAACTCAATTTCCCAGCATGCTTTGGTGAAACAAGTGAACCACGAAATAAACCAGTGAGGCAAAAACAACCTTCAACTGCTCCAGTTCTTTCGTGTTTCAAGGTTAAACCACCAGAAAGGAAAGAATGCCAGAAGTAATGTGGTGAAATGAAACGTTCAACTTCTGGTCCATACAATCTGATCATGTTGCTACCGGATGGGAAGAAAAATAATAAAGTAATATTTTCCTTCATATCGAAAATTTTAGAGCTTATAGCAAGTATTCTGGAGTAACGGTTTGTAAACGGATTTTCTGGTCCCCTTTTTGTTGAAGATTTGGTCAGCTCTGTGAAAGATGTGGGGCTTAAAAAAATTGTTTTCGCTTAGCGTTGATAAGGAAAAATAAATATTTCTGCGATATTTATTTAAGGATATTTCCTGCGCTTTTGAAGCATTTTTTCTTTTTGTAACGCAAAGTGGAAAATTATTTTTGATTATTGAAAAACATTATGTTTCAGCTTCTACACTACAATGTTCTCAAAAGTAAACAATAAATAAATATTTTTTTTGCTATTGGAAATTCCAATTAATATCCTTCTTAAAACATATTTTAGTAGTAGACTGATTTTATATTTTTCCTACAATAGTTAATAATTAGATTTGTTTGAATGAGATAGTTTGCTAGTTTTATTTTAAAAAAAATGTTTTCATAAATACTATGTGTTAAAAATATTGTTGGAAATAGTGGTTCCACTGTACGAATTCTGTCTTTTTATTTGTAGTATTACACTTATTTTCAGATTCAGCATCTTATAGTATTTAATTTGAGCGCTATAATTGTGATATAACTTTAATAATTGCATCAATATGATATATTTATTCATAAAAGCAGTTTAGTGCAACTGTAGCTACAACTGGGAATATTTGATGTATGGTTCATCACCACTAGTATGTTTTAGTATTTGTAAAATTATTGTATACCAATAGAAAGAATTTACATAACAGATTGAATTTCTATATATAGTCTTACAATCTATTTGAATGATTTTGCTACACAGTATTGTGGTCGCTGTAGCCTAGTGATCATACCTGCGAATTCCGAGTAGCAGTGCTGATGCAAGTGAAATCTTAAGTACATTCTTAAATATATCGATATCCCTCTCCAAAACTCCACACCCAATGATGTGGTAAGGAAGTTTGAAGATGGAGATACCATCTCAGTGCCATTCTCATCACACTTGATCGAAGTTAAAAATTACGAGATTCATCGAAAATTGTCCGCCTGTTGATTCTAAATGTGACGTTAAGAAACAATCAATCAATCAAAAGCTATTACTGCTACTTTAAAGAAATTAATTAATGAGAATTTATTTTTATACTAAACTAAATTATGATTAAAAGACCAAAGGAATTATAAAATGTATTAAGTTCATTTTTGAAAAATTGAGTTTGGTTTTCACGTAATACTAAAATACCATCATATAAAGGAGGTTGGTGCACGTTGAAACTGATAGAAATGAAAGTCATCACCTTTAAGTGGCTGGGATTAAAAGAATGTGAAGAAGGCTCAAAATATGAGTGTATGGGTTGTGTTAAGGTGTTCTTTGTACCGGTAAAAGTAAACAGTAGGAAACATTTAACAAATATACTAGTAGAGTTAGCTAATTATGAAAACTTTACGGGTGATATGGTAAGTTTGTATATTAATGAAGAAAATGAAGACTTACAACAAAATCTTGCATAAAATTCTTACATTATAATCAATATTTAATAAAAAATGCATTAAAACACATATCGTGTGCTTTTCTAAAATGTCAATCTGAGTAAATTAATATATAATTGAATTTGTTATTTAAAATAATAATCAAATATAAATTTTAAATTTAAAAATAAAATTAAAGTAGGCAAAGATACTATATACACTTGGACGTCATGCTCGTTTTTTTCACCTAACATGGGAATTCTCATGCGCGAAATTTGGCATGAAAAGCTTCATCCACAAAAGATACAAATTAACACCAATAGAGCGTACGAGATACTGCATCAGGTCCTTAAGATATATTGGGGAATTTCTCACCTTATTTCATTAGTGTTTGTCAGTTTCAAGAATGCGCTATGTGAATTCCTGATCAGATTGTTATGAGATCCTAGATATTTTGGTTCGCTCGACTCAACATTTTCAGTAATGTAGCAAAATATATGAATATAATTCAAATTTAAGGTCTTTAAAATATTTAGGACTATAAATAACATTTATAAATATAGGAAGTTCTAAATTTATAATAAATACATTTCGTTATTATTTTGGACAAGATGCAACATACGCCATTTGTCAACTTTGCTTCTTTTTTCGCTAACTTAATATTTGCAGAATTTAGGTCTAACATGGTAATCGGCATTTTCCAAATGTGGTATAAAATGTCTCATTGATGTAGCAATGAGAATGGAAAAAGAATGGTGTCTATCTGTGCGTATACAACACCAATTCCATATTTTAACACTGTTTAAAGCTCTATGTGGGTACATGTTTGAGTTAACTAATTTTTAATTACATAAAGGAGGCTATTTATGAGATAAAAAAATAAAACATGAAAAAAATTTAAATAATTAGTAAAATGAATAATCAAATGTAAATAACCAGTATAAAATAAATGTAAATAATTAATAAAATAATTCATTATATGTAAATAATTAGTAGTAACTAAATGTGAATAATTAATAAAGTAATTAATTGCATGTAAATAATTAGTAGTAAATAAATGTAAGAAATAAACAAAATAATTAATAAATAAAAGATGAAACTAAAATAAAAACTGTCTTTTAGCGTAAAGTATTGTTCAATATATATAATCCCAAATTTTTTTTAACAAACTTAAACATACTTAAAATCTATAATAGCTAAACAATTAAAGGATCTATCTAATGATTGATGTTATTAATAATTTAGAGGTAGAGGTTCTCTTTTAGTGCTTGTGCTGTTTATATTTCTAATACATGACTAATTGATATCAAAATTTAATTAGGAAATTTCATAGCATTTATTGATATAAAATCTTAAAGTCATTTCAGTAATTGCGAAACAATAGGTTGTAGTTTTATTTATAATTTTGATTTTATTTTTGATTATATTTCTTTAGCATGCGCAGAGCCATCATTACAGGTTGCATTTTAATTCTAACTATAGACTAATTGTAAACAAGTTGAGTTCCATTTCAACTTACGTCTTAGGAACAAACGTCCTTCATTGTCACACCTTGGCAAGGAAAACAAAATGAAAATAAAATACGCGATAGGTATGCTAAACTAGTAAACTATGTATAATAAACCCTATTAGATATCCGTTTTCGATCATGTTGTCTTTGAAAGACACTCTTTTAATGCTTTATGTTAATCTACCTTTTGGAGAGATCCAATTTTTTCCCGGCAAAATGCACAGTGGGAGAGATGGTACTATAGAACATGTTTAACTACATGATTCAGTACCCAGTCTGAATGTACTCGTCTTGTTTGCTGTAAATTTTATTTATTCATTTATCTATAAGTGGCTTTTGATTACTTTTCTTTTTTTTTGTTTGGTAACATTTCCGTATTTGTATCATTATTAATTTATTTGTTTGATGTCATTTATTACATACATAATTTCCAAAAACTTAGTACACATTTATGATGCTAGTAATAAATTGCAAAACTATGTCAAAATTAAGTTAACCAAATGAAAAAGGAAGACTGCGAGAAAAAAAATGTTAATATTAATAAGGTTTAAATTTACTGAAACATAGAAAATAATTCAATAAAAACAAAGCAATGAAATTAAAATAAGGTGTAGGATTAAGCATAAAATTAAAGAAATCAAGAAGTAAAAAAAATGAAATAAAGTAATTAAAATTGCTATGCCAGTTTATAATGAAATTATTAATGTACAAGTATAAATAGTAAACTCACACGCACACACACACAGATATATATATATATATATATATATATATAAAAGGTAACAATGCATTAATGAACTATAGTACTGCAATTATTGAACCATTTTTAATGGGTTTCCTTTTCTTCCCATTATAACTTTGTCTGGGTTAAGATTTTAAAACTTTTTTCTCTCATTTTAAAGAACTTAATTGAGATGAAATTTTCGTTACACAATTGTTTTTGATAACAATGTGATAATTCAATTATAATTAATAAAAATTAATGGATTAAAATTATTTTTTAAAGAATTAAATTTTACATCAAGTTACCAAATAGCTGCTGAATCCATCGCAGCAATAAAAAACATGTTAAAAATGGATATATCCAACGTATCCAACTCACATTGTGCATTTGGTTTTTAACTATGTTGTCAATTCTTAATGCATTTTGAATTAATTTACTTCTTTTGTACGTTTATTCGCTAACTTTACAATGCTAAACTGAGCTAAAAAAATTACACGTATTTAATTTAGATGATAAAATTAATAAAATAAATTATTAAAACTAATTAGTAAATAAATTCAATTTGAGTCAATGTTCTCTTTTGCTCTTAAAATTTAATGTTTAAAAAATATGTTACGTGAAGTGTGAAGTTTGAAAGAAAACCCATGTTTAAAAAACTCGTTTTATACCAGAGTTTTATTAAAATGTAGAACTAAAACTATTAATTCAAAATTATTTAATCATTACATTGCCCTTAAAAGACAGAAAACTTATAAAACTTACAAATAGTAGTCAAAGAACAATATTAGTGAAGCCAAAAATGATTGCAAATTAATTTAAAAAGCTTTCTCAAACTATGGATAGAGAATGCGTTGTTATACTAGAAAAATAGATTCAGCCTATTTGAGTTAGCACGATTATTTTATCAGAAATGGCAAAAATTATAAAAAGCCAAAATCTATATTCAAATATATTTGCATCATTATAGGAATTAAACGTGGACTATTCACTAGTTGTAACTAAAATGCGGATTGATTCGCAAATTTGTAGATAGACTGTGCAAATAATGCATTAAAAGGTGTATGAAAAAAAAAAAAAAATGAAAAATTACCGATTTCTGCAAGGGGGAGAAAAACAACCAAAATGTTTGAAAATACATACAACTATGCTATTTTAACAATTTCATACATTATGACATTTAAAACTTTTACTTTTACATTTCAAACATTATGACAGTATAAAAAATGAAAATTGTGGCACAAGTGAAGAAGAAAGAAATTTGACTTGCATAAACAGATGCATTGAGCACAATTTCTGGGTATAGAAAGTAGATCAAGTGAGTACCCTTCTTTTGTTCAATTACGATGGCTATTAGTTTATCAAAACTCGTATTACTCGTGAAACTTATTTTATGAGAACCAGAGATATGCTGTAGCAGCTCTTTGTACATTTCAATGTCGAAACAAGTAGATCAATGTATTCACAAGGTGAGAATGACATGATACTTCGATTTAAAAAAAACTAGGTCTTTTTGCATTGCAGTAACAGCTCTTCGTACATCTCTGTGTAGAAAAAAATAGACCAATGTCTCCACAAGATGATAGGGACATGATATTTCCATTTCAAAATCTGTTTTTTTTTAGTATGGTAGAGGGTGTACGTTTATGACAGTTGAAATCATTTCAGAGTTAGCAAAAGCTGTTGTCGAGAAGTTACACGACGACGACCTTTCCCGACATGTATTACTAACCATGGTGTCATAAATACAAGTTGTATGAATGAAGGCAATTAGACGTATCTTAAGGAACTGGTGAAAAATACTGAGAAAAATAGTGCTCTTTTTCCGAAAATTTTAGACCATATTTAGCAACTGCTTTTCCCTGTCACTCATCTTTTGCCCAGTCGTTTCTTCATCATGTCAATAGAACATTATTTGGAGTGAAAAGGTGTATTTTAATTTCAATGTACAGAGAAACACTTACAGTAATTGTCGAATTTGGGCCATGGAAAATCCAAGCGCCCCTTCCTTATAATTCCATTACATTTAGCTCAAGTTACCATTTGATTTTGCTTTATTTCCCAATTTATCCTTGGGCCATTCTTCTGCGAAGAAAATTACAATATTGGCCCTATAATATACTCTGTAATAGTTCTCAGATATGGTTACATAAAACGTATTAGGCTAACACATAATAAACGCAGTATACCAATTAATTAATCTACAAATTTGTTGAATAATACCTTCTGATAGCATAGAAAAATCCTTATATACTCAAATATTTTGATAAATATCACCACATGATATCGCCAATTTGACCCAAGTTAGGTTCATACTACATATTTTATTTCTACCACTAATTACAACAAATCGTTTACTGCGAAAGTCGGAGTCAGAACCTTTACTACAGTGACCTCAACAATACTTTTCTGTAGCAAAATCGAAGCAATATATTAATTTTTGACTTTTGTCTTGTAGTTTAAAAAGAACATTACATCTCTACCATAAGCAGCAAGTTAATATTTAAACGGGAATTACTGGCAAATGCCACAGTAAATTATGTTGTAGTTCAAAACTGTGAATCTTTCAATCAGAATCAATGTCTTAAGACTTCTCTCAGTTACTTTCTAAAATAAATTGTTTCATTGTTACTACCAACCCATTGCAAAACTAAGATGAAAGAAAAAAGAATTTTTTAGGTAAGATTGAGTTGCGATTGTTCAGTTCTTGATGTACAAAAAAGAAATGAAACTGTGCAGAAAGGTTCATTTATGATACTTGTAAAACAATCTAAGTGCAACAGAATAATCGTATCAAATATTTGAAACTCGCTTTTCAAAATAGTTGCCAAGGTAAATCAAATGCTAGGCTAGATTCCTTGAAGAAAATACGATACTGTGGATCTAAATTCAATGATTATAGAGAAAATTTTTTATATATACCTCTTATTAGAAGATATATCATAAGATTGGTAACTAAAGTCACTGAAGTTCCCAAGTCTACGTCATTCCTAAATTAAAAAAAAAAAGAAAAGAAAAGAAAGAAAGAAAAAGAAAAAAAGAAAGGAAGAAAAAGAAGAAAAAAAAACAATTTTAAACACCATCAGACCTTTTTTTTCCTGCAGAAAAGAAAAAGACGCATCGCAAAGAATTTTTTCTGTCAAAAGTAATTCCTGACAGGAGATTTATGAACTTTAATGGAGTAACGAAATTATTAAAAAATTCAGAAATTATCTGAACACTCAAAATAGCAATTGGGAATAATACTTTTAATTTACTGTTTAATTTAACCTAAGTTTTAGATAATAAATATTTTCATATATGGAAAAATGGATTATTACTTTTGTTAAAAATGTTACTTTCTATAAAGTTGAACAGAACCATTATAATTTTATTAAATTAGAAGATAATAAATATTATCAATGTTAATAAGAAATATTTTACTAAGTTCAGTAAGAAATTTTAAATGTCAGAACAGAATTGCCTACTGTTGAAAGTGTGAGAGTGAAAGTTAAAAAGATATTCTTCAACCCGAAACCATTGTGGAAGCGGAGTAAATAATTTTTTACAAAAGTTTTGATTTCGAACAGATTTAATCGAAATATCGTTATTCACATTAGACAAAGAAATAATAAGAAAATTAAATTTAGAAAAACAACGTAGCCAGATTAAGAACTAAATCCTGAAAAAGAATAAAATTAGGTTTACCCAGAACCCTTCACTGATATAAATACATTCCAATTCCCAGGCTAGTATAATGATCTGCTAGTTCCAAAGAAACAAAAGCAAAATCATCTCAGACATTGATAAATTTAATACAATTTCAATTCCTCGATTCGAAGGGAGTATCGGTTAATTCCAAATGACGAATGAATGTGGCTTTAAGAGATAGCAAGTATATTTTCAAAGGAAATATTTGTTCCTTTTAAATTTTCTCTTAAAAGCAGAGGACTATTAATGATAGATAATGTAATCCGAAAAAGTCGAGCCTGAAAACTAATTTCCACAGCATGTCTTCACTAATAAAGCCACGTTCCAGAAAAATCCGGGCGCTTAAAGTTTTCTTAATTGGTTTTTAATGCATCTTTGGAATTAGTTAAGCATTTTTCGCTTTAAGAACCCAAAGCCACGCAATATTTAGCTTAAAATTCATGAGTAGATACTTTCCTTCTTAACTCTTTGAGAGTGGAGTATTTACTCAGAGATAGCTTCATCGTTAGCTTGACTGTTAGATGGCATAATGGCGCTTGCACACAAAAGGAAAGATAATTGGGTTTCGAACATCCAGCTGGTTTTTAGCGCCATTTTTTCCTTCTTGTTTGTGAAGTTTGAGACTGGGATTTTTCACGGTAATCAGTTGAGTTTGTAAAAAAAAAATTTAAAAAAAAAAAAGAATTTCTGTAAAGGAAGTTGATTTTTAACGGATGAAAATGAGTTACGAAAGATATAACGTAATCCAATAAAATTTAAAATATTTATAACATATTTAATCTGTAACTGATGAATTATCAAATATTATTTGCGTTACTTTGTGTTGACAAGGAGTCTATGATTATTTGTCGATGTTAATTAATATTTAAAATGTTTGATTTAAATGAATTATTCTTCTTTCGCAAATAAAATAAAATAATTTTGATTTTAGTTTAGGCAATATAAGAACCCATTATATTAAATGCATTAAAATAAAATATTATTAAACATGAAACATTTTGTTTGATATACCTTTTTTATAAACCACATTAAGAATTGCAATAATGTAAACGGCTAATTTTAGCCTCAGCTACCGATCATTTTACATTTTTTTCATTTGCATTTTTGTAAATTATTTGCATAACTATAATGCGCTTCCTTATATTAATTCTCTGTCAGTTGAAGTTGATATAGTTATATACATAACTTTAATGCGCTTCCTTATATTAATTCGCTGTCAGTTGAAGTTGATATAGTTATATACATAACTTTAATGCAATATTTTACACTTTTTCGTTGATCCATGGTTGATAAAGGGGAACAACTGAGCAAAAATAAAGGTGCATGTTGTTGAATGCGTGTTCATTGACTTTGTTATCCATGAAAGAGAAATTGAACTTATGTATCATTACAAAAACAGAAATACTCTGTCCTTGACTATAACTCACAAACATTAATAATATCGTTAAATAATTGTAAGTTTTTTTTTTTCAATTAAGCTTTTACTTAAAAGTGGATGAATAGAAATGCATATAATTTCTTAAAAGTAAAAATTGTATAATGTATAACGTCTGAAGAGAATCTTAACTAAGATATCTAGGTTATTATCGATAAATTAAGTCCAATAGCTACATTTTTCATATAAAATCAAAATAAGTATATACGTCTAAAGTTATTGTAAGTTATATATTATATTATGCTAAAAATTAATTTCATACTTGTCAGATCAACTTTAAAAAAAGCCCGGTTTAAAAATACGTTTAACTCATGTTTATTTAATTAGTGTTAGTCCAAAAATTAAAAACTGAAAAAAAGTAATTACTTGAGGTATAATTTTACAAAAGCTATAATTTCTTTTGGGAGCTATAACATTTACGAAATTTCAACTGAATTAGAGGTTGTTAAGGACATGCAACCCCAGCCACCTTCTCCTTCTAAATCCGTTACTACTTGAGCATACCACTGTATTGTATTTTTTATCGGGATAATAATATGTGTATACATAGGAGTAATTATAATTTCCTCTCAACTGGATGTAAAAGAGAGAGATAAAATTCTAGTATACAAAGTACAAGTCCCCTTTGCTCTTCTGTCTCCCCCCCTCTTCAATTGTTCACTCTTATAGCCTACAAAAGTATTGTCTTTTCATTGGAATGTATGCCAAATCTTAAATCGGTCGGATGATAGGAGTTGGGTTACATTGTGGGTACAAATTTTGAACTGGACATATCCTTATATACATATGAGCTTAGAAAGTTAAATAATAGGAGTTAAATTAAAGAGACGTTATTCATCAGGAAAGTTTAAATGAGATTTATATTATAATAGGGACCATAAGAGTGAAATATATTCTATAGTACAATAATTTAATAATCATTAAGCCAACAAATGATGTGTTTGAAAGAGCCTTTTGTGCTTCGGAAATATTTTATTATTAATTTTTTAAAGTATATATACACTCAAAAATTAGATCGTAATCAAGAAATAAATTGCTGATCAGTTATGTTCCTCATGCACTTATTTTTCAAAACATGTTGACAAATAGATCACCAAATAAATTATTTATTTTATAATTGTTTTCATTGTGAAACAATATTCACTTTGAAATATTATTTACAATTTCTTGCACAATTGTTGAATTTATATGCATTATTTAGGATCAGAATACAAAATTTATTTTTCTTTTTTTTGTCATGTTATGAAAGCATCAAATAAAGTGTCTTATTATTATGAATTTTTATATAGTATATTCACGGTCTTAATAATTCACTGTTACTTATTGGTATACGTATTGTGTATAAAAAATATTGGATATTTGGCAACATAAACAATGCGGTAAATTCAGAATCATTTCGCCATATCCGAAGCTTTATCTAATAAAAGCAATCTAAAATCTTATACATTTAACAAATTTATAAATAAAACATTAAATTTCTCCAGTGGAAATCAACCCATTACACCATAATTTTCTCTAGCATAATTTAGACAAATTGTAGCAAATATAGTTCATGTAATTGACGTATAATGTTTAAATGGAATCACGTGTAACTAATTTTAAAATCAATGCAATAAAAACAATGAATCACAACGTAAACTAAAGACCTATTAGAATTAAAAAAAATCATCTTCTTTATTATGAAGATGTTTTCTTCAGTAAGTACTGATAATAGAACTTTAATCTTAAGTCGAAGTTAACAGAATATAAAAAAAGCTAAATATATTTAAAAAGGAAATGGAATATTCTGAGATAATTGAATTATTGACATCTAGAGCATGATGAAAAAATCATCTTCTTTTGGATAAAAATTATTACTTTCAAACATTTTTCCTAGCAATCTATGTTTGTGTAAAAAAAGTAGCAATTAATTGTTAAAAATGTAATTATATATCGATTGTGATTAATTGAAAATCACACCTGGATAAATCTAGTTAATTATGAAGTTTAATATGACTTTTTGAATGAAAGCGAATTATATTACCTATATTTTCTCAATTATTTTTCTTTGTGAAAGCATTCTGAATAGTTTTCATTGTGGTTGAACAATGCTTTATTGCATGAATAATCCATTGTCTTGTTATTTTTCTTCCTTTTATTTCAGATATTTTTACCAAAATGTTTCTGCATTAAATTTTTCATTCTTTCACTTTTTAGATGATTAGTAACAGATAATGCTATACATGAATTTTAAAAAAGTTCTTCAAGAAGAAGAATGTAACATTTGAAATCATTTTAACAAGTTTTAAGTAATATTTGTACCTCAAATTAATCTTCTGAAACCATTTTGAAATTTTTTTTCTTTCTATTTCATCTTAGGAACAATCATCCAGATGCTTTCTTCTTCCTATCAAACTGCACTAAACTTCCGAAAGCCCCTGTCCTTAACGCTCCAATCACCCCACAAGTACCGCACACTCCAAGGGGAAATACGGGCAGAAATCATTCCACGGATTTCAAGACCTTCTTCCCTATCCTCCCCTTTCCTTCCCGGCAGAACCCGCGCGCGCTAGAGAGAACGTTAAATGTGGAATTATCGTCTTTAAACGGGCATTTAACTTGATGAATTTGAGTCATTAAAATCACCGACGAAACTCGGGGAAACATTACGAATGACTCACACGGGCCTGCAGTATGTCTTCAAGGGTAGAGCGAGCGAGAGAGACCGACTTTGTAATTACTGGTTCCAGAGAGAGAGAGAGCGAAGGACCATACTAGAGCAAGGGTGGAGCCAGGAGGAGAGGGGTGTTCGGTTGGAATTCCGCAGACCGAAGCTTTCGGTCCGAGGTCGGATGTGAAATGGCGGAAAATGGCAGCAGGAGAGTAAAGTTGTGATGTATTCTTGCTGAGCCTGATCAAATGGTGGGAGGGGGCGAGTGAGCAAAGGCAACATTTTATTTTGCAGGAATGCCCCTTATACGGACGCAAATATTTCAAAGCGAGTGGGTTAATTTTCTCGTGCAACCCTTCAGTACTCCACCCCATTTTGTGGAAATATTTTCCGAACGAATTCCGTCCACCAAAAGAGAATCGGGAGTAGGCTTAGCGGAAAGGAAATGGGCTTAATTACAGTAGAGCTGATCTATTCCGGTATGCTGGAATTATGGAGTTGGTGAAAGTATAGCTTCTGAGAACGTGGGTGTGTCCATTAGGGTATATTACATTCGAATTCCATGGTAATGGAAGTTAGTAATTGTGGCGAGTAGATATTCAAGAAAACGAGAAAGGCTAGACACCACGCAATTCTCACATATTTGACTCAGTACTCTTATTTGTCCTCTTGAATGAGGCACTTATGTCCACTTCACGAAAGATCATTTCATTCTATTTCATCTCATTGTCTTCCTCTTTATCTTTGTACTTAGTTAGAATAAAATAACTTCTCATTTTTATAAGTTTGTTAAATTTGCTATGTTGATATGCATACATGTATTTCTATTTCTCTATTTTCACTTGAATTTTACCTTACTTCCCATAGATCGAACAGAAATTTTTTCAACACTTTCAACTCAGTAGACAATGCAACACTATAGACAAATTCCTCAAACAGTGATTTACTCAGGAAGGGAGAGTTGTGGGGGTAGAATTTATTCCTAATAATTTTCAAATGAATTTAAATTTTGCACACACATGCACCACGTTTGATTGCGTTCCAGTCAAGATTTTCGAGACTAAATAGAATTAACGTCACACTAAGAGCAATAAGAGGGATATTGGCAGAGTGCCAAAGAGGACCAAATTCCTTCAAGAGGTTCCGAGCTAAAAACCTGCCTCCGGAAGATTATCACCCCCGCACTCAGCATATATTGACAAAAAAAAAAAAACACCTGCCTTTTTCTCTCCATCCATAAATAATAAGACATAACAGTACATGCTGGAACAGAGAACATACATATTACATAATTTCAAAATTTTAAAGTAGACAAAAGCTTATAATGGGTTTACAGACCAGGAAATGCGTGCGACAGGAATACAAAACAGTAAAGTGTTTTCTCACGGAAATTAGACGTCAGGGCTGTTGGCGATGAACCTCGAAATGTTGGACTTCAGTCAAGTGGCGAGGACGACACCTGAGCTGGCGCCTCCCTTTCCTTGCTTCCACACACTCCAATGGGATGAATTTGAGCATCGACAGATTTAACGTGCATCAGTCTCTGGCTACACTGTGTGGCTTAAGTAGCACCAATGCTCAGTGAAAAAACTTGAAGTTTCCCTGGCTAAGAGTACGCGATCATGAACACTAGACTACTGCGGCCTTGACCTCATGTATAAGTAAGTAGCTAAGGTACTCAATTTATTTTGGCCACAGTCATGAAATCGCTTATTTCTTTCGAGTCGGGTATTCAAGTTCTGCTGCCTTTAAAGACGCACCTTAGCGTGGCATACACGTTAAATCTGTTGAGGTCCTGAGTCCTTCCTTTGCGTGGTGTGGAACTATAGAGAGGGAGTTATTACCTCAAGTACCGTACTTGTCACTTGACAGAGGCTTAGAATTATGATATCTGTCGTTCGAAAGTGTTGAATTATAGAACTAGTATTGCTTCTAAGTGCAATTAAAAAACAAATCATCATTTAGTTTCATCGTTAATTACCTAGATAAATTAGTTGAGTTTCAATCTTTAATAAATTGTACATTATTTTACGTTAAAAAAATTATTTTTGAACATTTTAGTCCAATTTTCAATAATTTCAAGCCTCAAGCTTTTTTTTTTAATTAAACAATACTTTAAGTATAAAAATATTTTTATACCTTTTAGTCAATCTTTAAATAAATATTTGTTTCAATATTTTTTTTAATTCTATTTATTAAAATTCTTTTTGGGTGTTGGTGAAGCCTTATAAGGAATGAGGATACGTTCAATTGCTAATAAATGAATCTTTTTCTAGGATTCTGTTTTCCCAAAGAATTATTATATCATTTACCATAAAGAATATGGGTACATTTGTATAACTGCCGATTCATTCTTAGGATTATCATTTATATAATTTATATAATATTCACTATACTCTTCAATTTTATATTACTATAACTATATTTTAATTGAATGGTTATGAGGAAATTTCTTTTGAAAACAATGAAATTTATATAAGAATAATAAGTTTTGCGTGTTTTCCAAATGTACCACGCACATAGTAATGTGCGCGTAACCAGAAATGTCTAAGAATCGTATCAACTTATAAAATATGTATGCCAGAAAAATAAATTTAAATAAATAATTGAAATAATACATATTTTATTTACTCAGGATTCCTATCAAATTCAAATTGCTTGTAAGATCCTATTGAAAAATTGTTTTAATTATATGCTAATTTACTGATTACCGTATTAGGCCGAATGTAACGGAATACTATCTGAATATTAATTTTCCTTTAAAATATGTACTCGAACTAAATTTGACGTCTAAGTAATGGAATATACCAACTCTTCTTATTAGTATGTCTATGCCTTGCCGAATATTACGTAACTTGTTTCACGTTACTTATTTTTTTCCACAATTGTAACTTGTGTTATCAATTATTTTCAATTAATGCTTATCTGACTAAATTATATTTTCTTTGAATTATTTAATGTAAACTGAATGGATTGCATAAATTGATCCTTTTTTTTTAAAACTTTCTTTTAAAAAAAATATGTCGAGGGAAATTCAGTGTCACGTTACATTTCTGATAATGTGGTAGTAATTACGTGATTTTTCATATTTATTCAAATATTTTAATACTTTATACTTCGTGCAAAAGAAAAATCAGATTAGCAGTAAAATATATCCTGATATGTATTATTTCCTGAAATCATTTAGTTTCTTTTGTTAGATGTAATTCAAAAATATACATTTATATATCGTTTATATATATATATAGTATATATCTCCAAATTTATGTACAGATATATACTTTTGTGCCCTTCTGTGTATACTAAATTATGCAACTCACTTTATAAGACATGCACATTCATTTCACATGTTGATCGAATATATAAAGGTTAGTTTTATATTATCTATGCAGCTTGCGGATAATTTCCTATTATATTCTGATATTATGTTTTCAAGTATAATATTATTTGGTAGCGAGAGTGAAAAAAAAAAAAAAAAAATTGGAACTCAACTTCCCCAGAGCGTAAATATAAGTACGAGCTTGCAACTGACAGTTTCGAAAATAAATTACGTGTCACTCGCAGACACGGTTTGTGAAATTGAAAGACCACTC
>BMAW01056552.1:270718-301577 GCA_019974015.1 Nephila pilipes
TTGTGTGTGTGTGTGTGTGTGTGTGTGTTTGTATTCAACAAATTTAATGATACATAACGACATTCTTGATTCTTACCAATGTAAAAAACACAAAATTGTACTTAGTACGTTGCCTTTTTCATAAGAAATTATTCAAAATAGAAAGAAACTCGTGAAATAAAAAATTTATACAATTGAACAAAATTTAAAGTCGTTGTTGTAGATCAGATAACAAGAAAGTATTCTGTGAAATCTGCATTAAGTCGTTGGCTTATGCATGAGTTTCTAAATACAGCGATTCTAGCGGCGATTAGTGCATGGGTTGAGTGAGGTGCATGAACAGAAGAGGCTATATTCTAAAATTAGCAGAGGAGCTTAGAGAGAAATATATTGCAAAAGAACCAGTTGTTTTCCGTCATCATACTACCTCAGAAGTCAACAAACAAACGAACGAAAACGTTCAAAACGTTTCATTTCAAACAAACGAATTAGTTCCCGGGTAAAGCAATGCAAAGAGAATAAATCTAATACTGTGTGAAAATTTTCAAAATTTATATGTGAATTATACACAGCAAAAAAAAAATAATAAATAAAAGAATATAACATTCTGTGTGAAATGTTTCGAGAAAAATAGCATAATGCTAGTAAAATGTCATGTAAATTTAGCTTTTATTATGATATAATACCTTATTAATCTGTAGGAACATTATGAGATTTAAATTTATTAAAACATTTACTATTTAATAGATATTTTTATAATTCGTTTTATACGACCTGCCAAAATCTTAAAGTATGTATTCTGAAATTAGAAATTTAAATGTTCTCTGAAAATTTCCTATTAACTAAATTTCATATTATTTAATGTTCTAGAAGCTAAATTTTATAAATCATTAATTAAAAATCATTGTATTAATTATGAAACATTGTATTTTCTGTCTGAATTATTATAAGAAATGAGAATAACAGAACTAAATTCCATGGGTCACCTATGACCCACCTCGATAGTTTTAAGTATACCATAAATACGGTAATTTTAGTATTAAATAGTACATACAAACATAAGTCAGTACATACCATTTAAAAGTTTGTATCTTTATCATTTTCAAGTAACTCATATAGTAAAGCAAATATTCACATGTCATTGTTTCTTATAAGTGGTCATAAATTAATACGTAAATGTTTTCGAGAGGAAGAAAATAAAAATGTTTAGATTATTAAAAATTGTAAACAACTAATCCAAAATTACAGTGTTGATCACAACTGTACTACATATTAATTAAAACAAACCTATGATCACTGAATTAGAAAAAAATCCTTAAAATGTTGAATGCGGAATTCAACCACGTTTCTATGTTGTTGTTTTTTTTAAAAAAAAGTGAATTTAATAGGAAAAAAATGCTTTCAATTCTGAATCAAGTAACTAAAAGCATCCAAAACATATCATTTCTTTCTTTCAAGTTTAGTGAAATTGAACATCAGATATATATTAAGAAGAGATAAAACTCTGAAAATCAGATTTGTGAAGTGAAAAGAATGATACATTTCCCTTGCATTTAATAATACATATTAAAAATTTTAATTTCCGACGTTACTAGTATAAAAGCATTTAAGTAGTTATGTAAAAAAGGCCTCTTAATCGGGTCGTCAAGTGCACGTTTCTGCTTACTCGGAATAAAATGAACTCTTTACGCCCATATGATGCCTGCTAATGAAAAGTGGATTACCTACGAAAACATAGAAAGAAAAAGAACATATTTTGGGTCTGTGCAGCATTCATAAAACAACAAATCAAACATGAGCCTGAATAAGAGAAGGATATGTATAGCGGGGAGTATCCAAGTGCTAATTAGGAGCTTTTGAAACCTAACAAAAGTTCAATTAGAAGAGATACCTTCAGCAAATGGATAATTTAAGCAAGTCACTCAAAGAAAGAGGTTGGAAATTATCAATATGATTTACATTATACTGCATCATGATAGAACATTGCAGAGCTGTTCTGGGAAATTCTGTCACACCCACCATACTCTCCAGGCATAACACCTTCTGGTTATCGAATATTTATCGATCCGAAGTATTTTTTTATGGCAAAATACTGAAATCTGAAGGTGATGCCTGTCAAATATTACTTGAAGCTTCGCTTCTAAAAGCTAGGCAAATTTTAAAAACGTTCTTTTGAAAGAACGTTACATTACGCGTTCATGTGAAAATTATTACTACAAGGGGCCGTGAGTAACGACGGAAATAATTTGCACGATAAATATTATTAAATGTATGAAAATATGTTCTTTTCTTATAGTTAACAAACTGACAAACTTTCCAGTAAAGCTTACAATTTCTTTAACATATTCTAAACATAAATATCGATTCTATTAAAGCTCTAATTTTCTCTCATTTATAAGTTTTATAAAAACTGCTTGACCGTGAAAGGCAAGTATCATGTGAGAAAAACAAAAAAGAACAAAAATATTTTTTTTTTACTTTATTCTGAAGTAAATTATACAGCTATTGGTGAAGTCGGGCTAAATATTTTTTTATTCTAATTAGTTTCATGTTAGAACTACATAACAGGCATTTGCCAAAGGTCTTCGGTATTTACAATATTTTCGGGAATGAAATTTTAAATTGTGACGAAATGCAAGGACATGTATCGTCAAGTATATAAACTTGGACTGTTACTTAATTCACCAAATTTCTTTACCTAGTTTTGTGAAGAAATAGAGATTGGGTTTAAAGCTGCCTTATTATAGAAAAATATTATATTTTCAGTTATTTTATCAGCTAATATTCTGTAATATGTGTTACATTTTAAAGTAAATAATTTGCCAAGATAACATCATAGCACAGTCTCCGTCTTCAAACCAGTTTGAAAAAGATTGTTCGTAAAGTCAATCTTCTAAGGTATTTCCACTTTTGGCCTCAAGTCAGGATAATTGCATCAATTACAATACAATAAAATGTACCCAAAAAAATAATGAAGCTGTCTATGGTATTACAATTTTTCTCCATTTTCTGAAAATACTTTATTGTTTAAATTATTATCTCTTGGATGTTTGAATCTTTAAAATATTTGAAAATGATTTCCCCAATCGAAAAAAAATTGTAATTTTGAATAATTTTATTACATTCGGCAAGTTTTGAAGTAATTTACTTCATTCAAATGAATACAATAATCTAATTTATAGGAGAAAATTAGAAACATTGCGTGATTTACATTAAGTCCATTTTTCCATTTTTACTTTACGTATTTACATTATATTACAATTGGTTTCATTCCTCGTACTAATTTTTCTATTCAAATAAATGTGATCTACTTTTGAGGAAATAAAAATTCTATAGAATTTACAATACATTTATTTTCATTTTTAAGCATTCATTTTCATTTACATAACTTTACATTATACATTTTTTACTCTTTGGATTTTCTAATATATATTGAAACAAAATACTCTAAATTTTAAGAAGAATGTAGAAATACTATATAGAATTTAAATTATTTTCATGAATTCAAAATGTCTCGAAAATGGGAGTTTTAAGGAAAATTATTCCTTTACAAATTTACTTATTTTGCAGTTTCATTTTTCTTGAACATTCTGTAAGATGAATTTATTGCTTCATAATAATAAATTTATATTTTCATTTCATTATTTCTTAATAGTTAAATGTAACCAAGACATATAAACTACAATAAAATAATTGTTAAGATATGATGTCTACTCTATAGTCTACGTTGTTTTCAAGTATATCACAAATCTTAAATACGCCTTTCTACAAACTAATCAGGTATTTTACCTCCCATACACACCAACAACTGACATCAAATTTTGAGAAATTTCAAACTCAAGATTTATTTCGTTCCTCCAATCCAATTAAAATCCCCTTTTATGGAAGGGGAGGGAGAGAAGTTCCAGAAGGAATAATCGAACCGTGCACGCAAAAGATGCCGGAAAATTTTCCCGGACTCCGTCAAATCCGGTTCGTTTCCATGGGAACCCATACTTCTAGAAACTTTCTGTGAGCTGGACAAGGCTGAATGGTCCACCTTTTATCCCAAGTCTACTAATGAATTCCGGACATTTGGGCGATCGGTCATTTGTTCCACGCCCGTTGGTATTTTATATGCTGATTATGGAAAAGGTATGATTAAAGATCGGGGACGGAGGAAAAATCGTCTGCTGCAAGGAGGAACGTGCGGCGCTTTTCCGTTGCAGGTGTCAATTAAATGTCCATTATTATTAATGTGAGGACTTTCATCAATATCGGTTTGGATATCTGAGTCGGTACCATTAGTCATGAAGAAATGTTTGATCGTAATATCTATGGATGATATCGAGTATTCGCCAAATTGTTGAATGAGTGTTTCTAATTGAAATTGAAATATTCGTCACAGAGATTTATGGTTTCTAAAATATTATTAATTTTATTTCTAGAGATGAAAATATTTTCACAATTTTTTTTTTACTACTAATTTTAATAGCGATAATTTTTTAACTGGCAAATATACTTTTCACTGAGAAATTTCTTTCATAACTGAGTCGATTATATATAATACATTTATATATATATATATATATGATTAAATAAAGTAATATATATACAAAAAAAAGAATTTAATACACAAAAATTAAATAATAAATATAGTTTGTGTGTTAGGATTGTCCAATGTAGATGTTTGGAGAGGGTTAAAAAAGTACCAGTGTTAGAAATGATTAGGAATAATCCGTGTTAGGATTAATTCCCTGTATGGATGTTTTTTCTTTATCTAAGAAATCCACGAACATTATGTACCTTTCACTCCAAAATTTAGTAACCATAAATTTTCGGTTTTAGATGAGAAAAGGTTCATCTCATTTTTAGAAGATCCATTCCAAGCAGCCCATGTTTTGTTTGCCGTTTGGTATAATTAGGAACCCACGCCTCATTGACAGTTATAACAAGCAAAATAAATAAATAACAACTCGTCGTTATCAATCAAATTTAGATTTTATAACAAATGGCAGCCTAATCAAAACCAACCTATGAGTCAGTGTGATACGTGTAGGGGCTGTTTAACAAATATCAGTATACAATAATGATACCAAATTGACATGCAACGGTCTCTGTCGTACAGTACAGGTACTTTTTGAATTAATCACATATAAACCGAGCATGATTTTCATTGTGTCATTAACAGTGATGTTAGTTTTGTTGCAATGACTATAACAAAAATTATGATGGGTGTCCTATGTCCTCTTTTCTTTTTACTTTAACTATCACCGATATCAAGTTCCGCTTCCATGTAGAGAGGCTCGTGCACTTTAAGTTTGATGAGGTTTCAAATCCTTTCACCTGCAAGATGTGGAATTTTGGAAAAGGGGAGCAACATAGGTATTGTATTCGTTATCTTACCGAATTTCAAAGTTACATGTTCTGTAGCCAATAGACCTCGTGTTGCTTAACAATCAATGATTCAACCACGAACATTGAAGATATCGACTTTAATTAGCCCATCGTAATTCTTGAAATAAGAATAATTCCCAGTGCTAGAGATTGTTTCTTGATCTAATTGGTGATAATTAACAGACTTATCATAATATAAATTTACCTGGAATTCATATGACATGGCTTGTAACTGTGAATAGCTGCCTCTAATCGTTTACTTTTTTTCTTCCTGGAGATGCATTCTTGAACCCCTTTCTGTTCTATATTTTTATTAGGTAGATATGGAAATTTATGTGATTCACATCATTTACAAAATTAACCCTCATATCACTTTCTGTTGCTTGCTTTAGAAGAAAGAGAAGAAGTATTTTTGTTAAATCAAAGGTTTATGCATGCTGTTTTCCCACTTTTAATACATAGTGAAGCATTAAAAATGACGAAAAATTCCTGAAAACAGGAAAATGTATCAAGAGAAGAATATTTCTTATATATTGTCTTAAACTGTTCCTTAATAACCTTCATTTTCTACAGTTTTATTAGTCATTACTGCTTTGAAATAAATAGAGTGGCCTAAATTCAAGACATGTGCATTAATTTCATAGGAAGGGTATTACAAATAAAAATTAATAATAAATATAGTAGACAGGAACTGTAATTAAACCAACACTTTTGCACTGTCGTAATATACATTCATGGACAAAAAAAATTAGCGCACCAAGAAATAATTGCGGGATCGTAACAAAACTTGGCATGAAGGTACATATCGGGGAGATATGCAATGATTAGAAACGCAGTGTGATTGTGCATTACGTATAGGCGGTAGAGGGCGTATAACGTCGTTCTCCGTGGAGTATAAAACCGGTAACCAAAGCTTATTTGAGTGTGCTGAATCGTTTACAATTTAGAGCTGAGTTAGACATGGCATTACGCCGTTTTCGAAGAAAATATGAGCAGCTGTCGCAGTTTGAGAGGGGGAGAATCATCGGCATGATGGAAGCTGGGTGGTCCGCTAGGCGTGTAGATCGTCAATTAGGCTGCTCTGATTGTATGTGAGGAGGTGTTGGAACCAGTGGATCCGAGAGATGTCATTTACACGAAAACCAGGCTCATGACGCCCTCGACAGACCAGTAGACGAGAAGACTGCTGCATTGTAAGAAATGCACGCGTACCGCCTACTGCTTCATCGGCCGCCATCCAGGCACATGTAGCACCTTCACTAGGGCCCCCTGTGTCTTCTGGAACCATACGAAGTCGCCTGGCTGAAGGACATTTGGGATCGCGGCTCCCATTACGTGTGCTGTCCTTGACGCCCACCCATCGACGCCTCCGTTTGAAGTGGTGCCACGCACGAGGAAACTGGACTGTAGCGGAATGGAACCAGGTCGTCTTTAGCGACGAATCCAGATTCAATCTCAGCAGTGATGACAATCGTGTTCGTGTTAGGAGCCCCTGTGGTGAATGTCTCAATCCTGCCTTTGCTTTACAGCGACACACCGCTCCCACAGCTGGTGTGATGGTATGGGGTGCCATTGCCTACAATACACGATCACCCCTAGTATTGATCCGTGGCACCATGACAGCCCAGTGGTATGTCCATGACATCCTGCAACCACATGTGTTGCCACTCTGGCAACGGCTTCCAGGAGCCATTTTTCAACTAGACAATGCTTGGCCTCACACGGCAAGGGTGTCATCAGACTGTATCCGCACTGTTACTACCCTTCCTTGGCCTGCCCGATCCCCAGATTTGTCTCCAATCGATCATACCTGGGTTCATTTGGGGCGGCGAGTTGGGCATCCTACGAGTTTGAACGAACTAGAGGCAAGGTTACAGCAAATATGTATCGAAATGTCTGAAGACATCATACAGAACTTATATCTCTCAATGCCCAATCTTATCGCATCGTGCATTCGCGCTACAGGGGGTTTAAGAGGGAATTAAATTCTCCGTTCTTTTGCCATTTTCTCTGAAATAAATGATCCTTTTTCTTTGATTTTCTAATCATTTATTTATATCAAAGCATTCATTACGTATGTAAAATTTCGTTTCATTTTGATGACTCCTTCTTGGTGAGCTAATTTTTTTGTCCATGTGTATATATACATTAAAACACATTCTATTTATAAGCTATTAACAAAGTTCGAAATTGTGAGTATCAGGTATTTGATACTATGATATTGCATAATTAATTATAATTTATAAATATTTGTTGTGAAATGACCACCAATTACTTATTCACTGGTAAATAATTTTCCTTGAATTCTTTAAGAAATTACAGGGACATAGCTCCATGATACAGGTTTGGTGTAATGAACTCCAAAACTTTTGCGGATTCTGAAAAGCCAAAATAATGTTATATAGTTAATGATAGTACGGTTAATATAGATATGATAATATTGTTATGTTGTTGATAGTCTTACATATGTAGGGGAAATCCACAGAGTCATAAAATAGGTTCTTAGAAAAATCCAAATTTACTCGAATAACCTCAGCGTATGCATTACGTTCTCTTTTAATTGGAAGCAATTAACACACTCATAATATCCATAATATCACCTATTCAAAGTTCGTACAATCACCAAACAGAGATTCAAATCTCTTAATCATAATATCAAGCTGCAGACACTCTCCCGAAACTAAACAGATACACACAATGGTTTTTATATCTACCCTTATGATAATGTCTTAGAAATTTCTAGGTGATCGAGGGTCATCTTTTTTCTCGCCAAATTTGACGGGTTGGCTACATTTGAAGCTGAAATTCAACATCAAATCTATCACCAGGCTGACCTTAACCTTTCAGCATTTCTCTCATACGTTTCTCCAAATTCTTAGTAAGACTATCTTTTTACGCAGTAAAAGTCAGCACAGAAGACAATAAATCATAGACTCTATGCGTAATAAAACTAATAAAATCAAAATAGTTAATGATAATATTAATTTAAACTGTCACAGTGAGAGAGCTTAAATAAAACACTTCATCAAATAATTCTTATTGCATTAACTAAATATGCGCAAAATATTTTGAAATGATATTTTCATAAGATGAAAAAGTTTTGCCTCATATTTTTTTAAGTCTTCTGAGAAATAAAAATATTTTTACAGCAAGGATTTTAATATCGTGTTCCTTGATACATTTCAAAAAGAAATCTCTTCATATATACATTGGTTCCGGATATACTTTATCAGCTTAGAAATTTTGGAACTGCTAAGAAATAAAACTATTTTTAGCTGCATTAGATACACTTAGGTGAGATCCTTCAGAGTTCATGTAACGTTCTTTCGAAAGGTGAATAATTCCTGATTTAGTATAATTGAGCCCTATATTTAATTTTGTAACTGAAATAATATTTTCAGCCGAACTAAATAACAACTTTTCAGAATCGTAAATATATAAAAAAAATAATGACAGCATAACCACTACTTAAAATATATGAAGTTTTAAGTAAATAAATGTAACAATATGTGTGTGTGTAAAAAGAAGTTATCTAAAGGAACAGAAATTTGAGGACATCAATTATGGAAGTAATAGATTTCAAGTGTTAGTGAAAAGATTAAATCAAACCCATGATTTTCAGCTCATTAATAGAATGAAATGAAAATTTAGTTGCAGCATGGTTTATTGCTACAAATTACTTTAATAATTGCATAAATGAAGTCTAAAAGTATAGTATAATTTAATGTAAAGAAGTAATCTAAGATATAATATACGTTGGGACGGCACGTTTATTTGTATTTTTGTGTTGACTAAGTATACCATTGCGAAATTTAGTATAAGAAGACACCTTGTGAAAAAATAAGGATGTCAATCTAGTCGTATATTGTATTTGTTTAAGACGTATTTTGTAAATAATTATTCAATTTACCTGTAATTTTCCTCCCTTTTCTAATAGTTGGAACAGGCTCTCTTTTTAAATATGTCAAATAACCTGCCTTCTCAGGTTTAGAGAATACATTTTCATATTACCTAACATGTATATTAACATGTTCTTTCTTTATTATTTTGAATTTGATGCATTTCACAAATGGATGAAACTCCTTATTTTTTCGTCAAATTTGGTGAATTTCGTAATGTTTGGTGGTTCAGTATATCGTTTAGCCAATTGTTACTTCTGAAAAACCTTAACAAATTTTCAATTTCATCACGAAAAAAGGCACCTCTCCGAGCATATATTCCGTTGACTCTACAAATATCCCAAGCATAAGAAATCGAAAGTAACACCGGTAAAAAACGAGTTTTTTGAACATGGGTTTTCTTTAAAACTTCGCACTTTGTGAAACATAATTTTTTATACTGTAAATTTTAAGCAACATTCACCTGTCCTAAAATTGGAAATTTAGCAAACATTTTTCAACATGGCGAGAAACTTGGCGTAAAATTTAATTCTTTAAATAATTAGTTTCACTCAATTATTTTTATTAATTATAATTAAATTATCGTGTTGTCTATCGAAAAATCGTGTACAGAAAATTTCAGCTCAATTGACCGCTTTAAAACGAGAGAAAAAAGTTTTAAAGTTTGTGCCCAGGCACGCAATGTCAGTTATAGAAAACCTATTAAAAATAAGTCTTAAAATAGTAGTTTATGTTCAAAACCCTGAAGTAAAAAAATGTAGTTATATTTGATTGGGATCATTTCAAATTAAGTAGAACTTTCCGCTCAAAAGAATATGGGTTAATTAATGAAATACAAAATTTCCTTAACAATAAATAAACATAAAGGAATAAATATGAAGAGAAACATTTAAGAATGAATTATTTTACTGACACTTCCCCAGTGTACTTTCAGCAATGAGTGGTATTTGTTTAATTGAATGAATCATAAAAGCGATACCTGTTGCTGCCACTTACATCATACAAATTTAAGATATAATTTCAAATATGATGAAAACTTATTAACAGAGCTTGTTGAAGCAGATTGATTTATTTTGAATTTTTAGTAAGGTGATGTAATTGTTTACTAATGTCGCATTGACAAGCAATTCTAGGTCTACTGGTGACGGATTTCGTAATTTTGTACTTCGTTCAAGTGACAAGGACCACATGTAAGTTGGCCCCTTCCTCTCAAAACTTCCACTCCACGCTATAGGGAAGACTTGAGACCTCAACAAAATTAATGCGTATCAGCTCAGATACACGGCGGGATTTTAGTGGCATCGGGGCTGGATGAAACGCCAACCGCAAGTCCGGACAAAAATGAATTCTTATCAGTGAGGAAAATGTTAAATGCGGATAAATTAAAAATCTTCTGTGCTATTATGTTTACCGTATTTTCTTCTTTTCATAAAAAATGATGAAAATTAATTATGACATGTATGTGTGATATAAATCTATTTCATTTCACACTCAGACAGGAAAAGAGAGAGAAAGAGAGAGAATAAAAATAATTAACCTCATTAAAATTAATATTAGTAACCGAATGTAAATTGGTGTATTTAAATTGAATATTATATATTAAAAATCCGAAATGTACCATCGAACCTCGATTATTTCTGACGTATATGTGTCCAAAATCTCTATAAGATGAACTGTTTTCAGAAACTTTGAATCCTCTATAAAAACAGTTTCCTTATGAAGAACGAAATTTCTATTATTCAAAAAATTTTCGAATTTGAGCAATTATTACGCATAGTCGGGAACTAAATAATGACTGAATATCCTACTGATCGACTACTTTGATCAAGAAAAACCAAAAATTATGATGAGAACTCGAAAATGAATTATTTGTAAAAACATTAAAAAAAAGTAATTGAAGAATTTTAATCTATCCAATACGGCTTAATATTTACTCTTACTGTTCCTGGAGGGACTTTATCTTCTGTGAATAGAAGAGAATACTACTTTCAAATAGCTTTCACAAAATATTATGCTCAATACGAGATAAGAAACTACTTTGTTTACAAAACAATAAGAATTTCGATTCATTTTTTGAGTACAATTTGATCCTGTTCACACACGAGAAGGGATTTATGGTTTTTAAGCAACGGAACAAGTGGATTTCAATCTAAATTATTTATATAAATTGAGTGAAAAATTGAACCTCATTGATCATGATACCTGAAAATTAATCTCTTGCACACAAAAAAATCATCCAAACAGAGCATTTCGCTTTCCGAGAAATGGCGATTCATACATATAAAATGGGAAAAGAATGTATTAATGTCTGCTTTTAACATGAAATTTAGGTATAATCCGAACAAAAGATTAATCTGTATTTTCTAAGAAGAAAAATAAGAGTTATGTAGCCACTATATTTAGGTCTGATATCACAAGTGATTCCTCTTTTAAAACAGCCATAGTAAAACTGTGTGTAAATCAGCCCACGTCTTAGAGGGTTCCTATGCTACAGAAATTCAACATTTAATACATTGCTTACAGATTTGTGTAACACAAAGATATTTATATAATTTTTAAAACAAATTTTCTTGATAATGTAATATTTTAATTCTTTTTTATTCCTAAAAATCTACACATAATTGTTTTTAGTAAAAGAAGAATATCTCTATGTATAGAGTTTTTTACCAGGAACTTTTTAGAACAATATGTAGAGTTTCGAATACACTTTTGAAATTATCTTATAATAAGGGAATAAAATCCCGTTGTGAGTGGTTATAACAAACAATTAACTTTAAAAATTAAACCTTAAAGGGTATATGATATTTTTTTCATAAACCAATAAGGAAATAAAATTATTTCATAAAATGAACTTAAAATCTATTTTATTTTACATCTATACTATTTGGTGTGTATTATTTTATTTATATGTTAAGCAATGAATGAGTCAGCTATCATAAAGAGTTTAGAGTATGAGAAAAAAATTTTCAAACAAACAGAAGTAATCAAGAGTCCACTTGGCTCAGTCCTCCACCGCTTTTAAAGAAATTGACTATAACTTACAGAAATCGAATTCCCAATTGCCCTTTCCTATTCAGCAAAATAGCAAGAAACTGTTGACGTTTTCCACATCTAAATTGCTACTTAAATAAATATATTGAATCGAGAAAATCTAGTCAGTGAGCCATCAAAAGCACCATTTAGTACAAAATCCCCGTATGTTCTATACCCTGTAAATGCCAATAAAACACAAGAATGTTTCTCAACCTTTTCCTTCCCTTTATGAGAACTTAGAAGCAATAGCCTGTTATTCCTTTTAGCCAGAGCAGCGTTATCTGTTTGAGTTTATGGTACTCTCCACCAGGTGGCGCTCGAGGAAGTGAGCTGATATCCGTACTGATACTAACTCAGTTTTAGGGTTTTTAACAACAAATTGATCCTTCTCTTGGTACTAAATCGCTCAAATGGCTGAACTTTTTTTCCACCGATTTTTCCTGAAACGATATAAATTCTGAAGAGGGAATGTTTAGTAGTACTTTACTGGAGGCGATTGTTTTCCAAGCGAACGCAATAGAAGGTTTTGCCTTGCTTTGAAATTTATTTTTAAAGGAGGGAAGGTTTAAAGCGTTATTAAGACCATTTCCTTTTTCCCAACTGCAGTTTTTATTTCCTGTTTCTTTCCATCGGGAGAAATATTTTAACAACGGTATGTGAAGGGAAAAAGCTAGAATTTTTGCGCAGATTCTCCAAGCCATCGTTTTAAAACTATTCTTTAAGTCTTGTAATTATTTAAAAGTAGAAGCTTACTATGCCGTTATTTTGGATAAGAAAATCTTAGCCATTTCTTTGATACAGATGTTTTAAAATTATGGACTCTTATCTATATATTTCCCGGTTTGTATGCATTTCCTGTTACAATAGGTCTTTGAATTTTATATTACAAAAAACTAAATAATTCATGGTCATACATTTTGCATTACAGTCCAAATAAATATGTGAACTTATACACAGTCTCGTTACTTCAGACAACACAAATATGCAAATATTTTGTGTTAGTGTTGAATAAAATGGAGAAATTTATGTGTTGAAGGAATGTTAAAAGATTAAAGGCTACTTATTTCAACTGTCTACAAATATTTAAAAGTGTAGTTGTTTCGCGAATTTTAAGATTTCTTCAGGAAAAGTTTTCAGTAACGTGTTTCAAAATATATATTTCTAGTAGCTATTATTAATATACTAACTAGTCTTCGCGTGTTTATATAAAGTTTTGCAACTTTCATATAATTTTGCGTTTTCATGAAGATCTGAAATTAAAGTTTACATGTTTAAGTAATGTTAAAATTTGTAAGTTTTCATGACATACAAATGATTAAATGTTTCACTAGGTAATCTTAATTTCATGCAATGATTAGTTTGGAATAATCTATGTTTAAATAGTAGTATACACTTTCCAAGCCATTGTATTCCACATATTACATTCTTATAAGCTATTAAAATATTCATATTGCCTTAAAATCTAAATATTCATTACTATACAAATAACTAAAATATTTTTAATATATTTAGGTATACTTCTCATGTTGATAAGTGTGTATATATACTGAAAGTACGCACTTTTCTTGGAATTTACCCATTTTTTTCTACATTTTTTTAGTTTCAAAGGATTGATACGATACATTCTTCCTAGTATATAATTTACATACTGTGCTTTGAATTCATGAGCTTTACTCAACCTTTACTATTCAAAGAAAACAATAAAAATATTATCAGGTGCTTAAATTGTGTGTAAATCTAAAAGTTGTTCGTATATTCGGATGTATATCCACTTACATAATTTACATATTTTGATTTACTGTATTTAGTCTCAGAGAAATGGAATAGTACGTAATTACCAGATGTAAAATAATGCACTTCTAGAATTCTCATATGTTTATCATAACTTTTAATTATAAAAGAAAATATTTGAAAGAGTTCTAGCTGATTATATTTTTTGTAAATCTAAAGTATGGACATGTGTTGTATTGCATACCTAATATTGAATTTACACATTTTGATCCACAAATCCTAGTCTCACAAGAATGGAATAATACGTAATTACAGGATACATAATTTAATAATGCACTTATATTTCATATTTGTATTTTCACATTTAAGTATAAAATAAAAAAAAATAAAGTATTATATCTGTCTATATTGTATATAAATACAAAAAATGAGTAGGCGTATATTGTGATACATATTACGATTATTTATTTATAACTTGCATATTTTGATCTACAATTTCTACTATCAAAGGATTATAATGATGTGTAATTCCGGGATGAGTGATTCAATAAATGCATTTAGAATTCATGCACTTATCTTAACATTTCATTATAAAAGGAAATATTTAAAATTATTCAAATTGTAAAAAGTATCTCAAATATCTAAGAATATTTTATATATGTTGCAATTTATGAAACTTATTTTCAAATACTTGTTATGATGTCAAATTCAATAACTGTAACAATTTGAAAATATATATGTGTTCAAATAATTACATATTCATTTATAATATTAATCTGAAATGCATATTAAATAACATAATTTTATCACAAATTCATTTCTGATGTCTAATTCATTGATTGTTTTTTCGCAAGTTTTCAGTATTCCTATTCGGCCAGTTCTTATATAAATATTTGATAATCCTAGGGTATTACGTAGCAAATAGCACACACACATTTAAAATATGTTTTCATTTCAGTTACAGAAATTTCATCTCTATGTCATGAATATACATAAGATTTATCCCAAAAGATACCTCACCGATAACATAAGATTTGTTATGAGACTTATCTAATATGTGTTAACATTTTATGGACTGAAATGCAACACTGTTTTAATTACTCAATATTCTTATTCTTATTTTTTTTCTAATTTTCACATGCCAAAGTTACTAGTAAATGTTGGTAAGTCCAAATATTTTATTACGAAAATAATAATATATTCATTAAAACCATTGAATTTAATTGAATATCCAGAATTTGTGCAAAAAATATTGTATGGTTCATCGTCATAAGCATTATGTTCTCATAGGATTGTCTTTTTAGATAGGTACTGGCATCACTGCCCGAAGCACTCGGTAATATTTTTCTTTATCATGAGGTTTTTTGTCTTTAGTAAACGCGGGAGACGCTCTTCTACGGTACCCTGGATATCCTTCTCTATTTTCGACCCTTCTTGTTGTCAACCAATTATTATTGTTTTTTCCATGTTTTTGAACATCTAGATCACAGTTACACCTTGTTTGGAGCAGCATAGATATATCTGGCTATTTCCCCATTAACCTCCATCATCCCATTCCATTATCAGTATTATAAACTAGATATATTAGTAATAATCAGTTCAATAATTTAGTACATTGTAATGAGTATTTACTTTTTACAATTATATTTCATTAACAGAATGATTGATGAAAAATAATAGGTTAGTTCGATGAAGTAGTTGAATATTTAAAATGTTCAAAGATACACGAATGTTACTTTCTACAACTGAGGGAAAAGTATTGATACTAATATAGACCCGTCGTGCATTAAAAAAAGACATTTGATAGTTATTAAAGAGGAACTTAGTTCAATTAAGAATGACGAATCATTCATCTACATTTAGGTCTTATCAGGGATTCATAGTGCTCTCCAGCACCTTATGAAACTGGACTGAGGTCGGCAATAAAGCTCCTCTTTCTGTTCTTGAAGTGTTCAAACATCTTTGAATCACATCTACATGAAATATATTTTTTCAAATGGGTACCATTTTATTCTGGACTTTATGGTAATGAAATTATTTATAATTTGACCAAAGAAGGAGACGGTCTTTTCTACACGGGTTAAAAAATTTCTCTCAATTTCCTTGAAAGATTCTCAAAAATAAAAAAAAAATCAAATCAGAAATTATGAAATAACCTCTGATATACGAATGAAATACAAAAGAAGGTACTGGTGGTATCTTTATTATTAAAGCATATAGAGGTGTCTAAACCATCATTTACGGACTTACAAGTGAACACAATAGAAATCTTTCTTTTGAAGAGAAGTAGAAAGCCTTTCCGACCTGCGCAAATTGTAATACTTTCCAGTCCTCTCCCAAACACATTGTAAGTTGTATGGGGCTTACAGGGAAGATAAAATTACTTCATTTCTCTTCTATTGTATGTGATTACTCGAAGATTATTGGTCTCGTAGATTGTTGGTACTTGAAGATTATTAGTCTCGGTAGTTTACTTCATCCCTAATCCTTTTACGACTTTAATGTAGTTAGGACTCGAAGTTGATTCTAGACTTGAATAGTTAATGTGAATATTTTATGATGTGTTATTGTTCTTGTATTTAAAGAATCTTATATCTCCATAGCATGCGGTGGTTCACATTATTTTTATGTAGCTTTTTTGTACTATTTTCTCACATCCCTTTTCTTTAAGGCGAGACTTATAGTCATATCAAGACTTGTGCTTACTTCTCGATATAAGAATCTCCAATCAGAATGCCAGTAATTTGAATCAATTGGTGACTAAAAGCAGTAAGCAAATTAAAAGAAAGTCTAATAATAAACTGTGGATCAAACAAATGTATATGTTCTTTGCATTAATACGTTTATGAGGTAAATAAAAATATGAACATTAAAACACAACTCCTTACATTGTTTTTCAAAATTCTAATAAATCAAAAGTATTACAAAATATTTCGAGTTTTCTGTATTTAAAAGCACTACTTTATTCTGACTTATATTTTTAGTATTGTGTAAATTTATGAGTGTGTTCACACATATTGCGTCTTTCATAAAACAATAAAATCAAAAGCTTTAAATTTCAAAATAGCAGTATCCCCACCTTCTTTTCAGAGTAGAAGAACTGCAACTCATTATGAAAAATAACATATGTTAAGAATATTTAAAAGAAAAAAACTCTCAAACAACATTTGAAAAGAAAATTTCTTTCGAATATCGTACAATATCTTTAAAGTAGATTCCTCTCACTCATATAAATAATGCAAAGAAAAGATTTGACTTTCAGGAAAAAAAGGGGGAGAAAATATTTTATGAGGCAATTAACTTATCCTTTTATTATCTGAAATGCATTATTTCCTTCAACGAACCGAAAGAAAGAATGTTTTTTTTATTCGTCTGGTATACAGTTAATTAAATTAATTGGAAAAATGTATCATTTTTTAATTAGGCTGAGTAGTATTTTTTTGTCAAAGTAAACTTTAGCGTAATGGAACATTACACTGATGTCATAAGACACTGTAAAATATAACAAAAAGAATCTTTTTTTCTCAAAAGAAAGAGAAAAAATTGCACAACGCTTTTTAACTGAATTGAAGTTATTTTGTTTTGTTCGGTAAACAAATCTTCATAACACATTCAAATATTGAAAAAAAAAACCTTCAAAAGAAGATTCATTTTCGTAATTTTTGCTTATAAAGAATCAGTTGTGAGATCCCATAATAATGTTTTTGTTTAATTAATTTTTTTTTCTTCTTCGAACTAGTACAAAAATGTGGTGTTGTGTTCCAAGTAATTTTAGATGAAGGGAATTATAATGTTAAAATGTTATTCAAGAAAAATAATAAGTAAGTAAAAAGGAACAGTTAATGCTATATTTTTTTACAAAGGAAGGCACTAAAATACGATTATTATTGATATAAGGAATTTGAAACAATACGAAAAAAAAACTTATAATAGATTCAAGTTTGTTTATTTACCATCTCATTAGAGCTATATCGAAAGTGGTAACGGTTTATAGGATATAGAGATGAATATCTGAAATAATACCTCGATCTACAAATCTCTACATATTGATGTTTGGAAATGTCTCTC
Organism: Nephila pilipes; assembly: GCA_019974015.1. Taxonomy (NCBI): domain Eukaryota; kingdom Metazoa; phylum Arthropoda; class Arachnida; order Araneae; family Nephilidae; genus Nephila; species Nephila pilipes. Next base: position 288,805 of record BMAW01056552.1, read on the forward strand.
TCTCTTTATATATATATATATATATATATATATATATATATATATATATATATATATATATATATATATATTGACTGGTTCATTCTAGAAATTAGTGTTGGCGTTCTGACAAATCTAAAAGTGGTTACTTCTCGCAGGAAGATGGTATGATGTTTAGCTACATGCAGATTTTTTATATTTATTTTATGCTTTTCAAATACTTTATGACTTTAAATAAATCATTAATAGAAATTAAATGAGAGTTAATATTTTTTTCCTAAATTTAATTGTTTCTGTTATGAAAATTTCTATACAATTTTTCACTTTTTAATATTCCTGTATGTAATATTAATAAATGTAAAGTGTTATACTTAGAAAATTAGGATTTCTTAATTTTTGTTTTCTTTTATAAAAATTTTATTCTTTCTTACTTATTTTTTTACTTTTTGGCTCTTAAAGTTTTTTTTTCCTTCTTTAGTGTGTGTTTTTATTTTTAATTTTATTTTCCGGATATTTTTTTTTCCAATTTATTTTATTGATCTTATAACCATTTTTTATTAATGTATTTCATTGATGGGGATAGTTAGTTCTATAATTCTAAAATAACCCATCTCAAAAGTGTATAGTATGTTACAATATTTAGTATAATATTCTCAATTTCTGTCTTTTCAAAAAAAAAAAAGTTTATTTAAAATTTTCTAATTTTTTTTTTTTTTGAAATTTCATATTTTCCGATATTTTGATATTTGTTTATGTTATACATATATAATATAGCTTTTTTAAAATTTGTTCTAACATCAAGGAACAAATAAATATAGGACAATCCGATTGACGGTAATAATGGGCATATATTTTTCCTAAGACTGCTTGTTCCTTTAGATAAGAGAGAGAGAAGCAAGAGGTATAAATTATTAAAATGGATAATGCAAGAGACATAAATGCAAGTCTCGATTACTGCAGGAGAGAAAAAATTTACCTTAACTTCAAACTTATAGATAGATATTTCTCTAGATCACGAGGGGAGTGTCAGCTCAGGTGTCGTCCTCGCCACTTGACCGAGGTTCAATATTACGAGGTCCGTCAGCAATAGCCCTCGTGTTGCTTCTAGTAAGACGTAAATTAAAAAGTAAAAAAAAAAAAAACTTCTCTAGATCACGCGGTGTGAGGGGAAGGGATTATGATATATTTTTATGACGTATATCAGTCTAGTAGGAATTATTATCGACATATTTACGAACGTGTGTAAGTTGATTTAGCAGATTTTAAGAGCGCGTGATCGAATAAATTAAAGAACAATATGGAATTGGGTCAGAAAATAGGAATTAACTTTTTTCTTTTGAGTAAAAAAAAGAAAGATCTTAGGAAATTAATATTATTTTAATTTGAAATCATTACATATTAATGTAATGATTAACTATACAAACATGCCCATTTCCTGGCTAATGATCCGTGATGTGGTTGTACGATTTTACAGGGCTGAAATATGTCTATCGGGCTTTAGTCATGGGAGGGAGTGGATATCATGCATGCCGTTCAGTATGATCCTCAACAGCCCATCGATTCGATATTCTCATGACAGTGGTTAGATTTCGAACAATGCGATATCACGGAATGGTAATTCTCACTCTCGATTGGCAACGATCCTGCCTCTATGGAATTTTGACACTTGATGATAAGCATTTTATCCCAATCATTTGTATACCTCATTTTTTTCTTCCTTTCATACGATTTTGACATTTGTCAGATCATTCCTTTTTGATGTTTCAATTATAAAGGCCAGCAGTGTATATATCAAAATTAATCGTTTTATCATACAATCCTAGTGAATCATCATTTTTGTGAGTTCCTCTACTCTTTAATTGGTTGTTCAATTCCCATTTAGGCGATTGGTTACATCCTTGAGTAAGCGAACGACGATGTTTTAATTGAATCAGTGTTGGGTGTTTTTAGTCCACTTAACAGCCGTCCACTGCTGATCAAATCAAACAACAAAATTAAATTTTCTGGCCAAAAAGAGGTTCTTCCTGCGGTGAATCAAATTTCTCGCATTCAGCCTAAACTGAATTGGTTTGGATATTTTACGCCTACACCAACTATCCTCTTTGAAAATCTTAAAGTTATGAATACTGGTCCCTGATCAGTTGGTGAAACTCCAACCTTACTCTTCGTTTAATCGATTTGGTGCATTCTGCAAAAAAATAAATAAATAAATATATAAAATAAAAAATTCTAAGCTTTAATTCATTTTGAAACTTTTTATTTCAAATACTTTATACATCTGGCAAATATAAGAAATTAAAAAATTCTATAATTTCTTAATTTTTTTTTTATGATTTACATAATTCTAGGCAAGTTTAGAAATTTTTTTTCTCTTATTCTGACATTAGGTCTCAATAGAAAAAGAAATAAGACACGGTTCGGGGGTCTACATACTCCCCGAATCTTACACATCATTGAGTGAGTCTGATATATATTTAATCTGTTGCAGTTCTAATTCCCTCGTTAGCGGGTATGAAAATAAGAGAGCAGGGTATCGGTTCCGGTGTGGTCCTCATAATTTGTTCATGGCTCAAAATCTTGAAGTCTGACACCAATATTCATCGCTTGTCAGTACAAAGTTTATCAGCAATTAATCAATCATTATGATTTTACTATGTTCTGTATACTCTACTGCCTAAAGTGATCTAACACTCAATTTTTGAAGGTGATATATCCAGATTTATAAAAAAAAAAGCTTCAGCGAACTGCTTAAGCTATTTTTTGAACATAAGGATCTTTTCCGAAGTAATCGAAGGGAAATATTAAATGTTTGATTTAATTTATTCTGCGATAAGAGGATAACTTTAATTAACACCACAATCAAGGTATATTATGTTTAATAATACACCTTGATAATTAATAATAAACGTTTAGTTTACTTATAATATATTTAAAACTAAACACGAATTATGATATGTTAAGATCGTTCTTTATCCCTCTCTTTTTTTCTTTCTCCCGTTCTCTCTCTCTTTAGCTTCAACACAATCCTATGATTACTTTTTATGGAAAGAATTTTGTTCTCCGCAAAGTTAAGCATACAAAAGCATAAGCATAAGACACTTTCTTATACATTAAAATACGAAAAATTGATGTAAGTACTCAAATTTAAATGAGACAGATTATTGGAAAATCATATGTTAAAGGTGAAACTTTGTTTCATGCAAAACATTTTAGTCAGCGTCTTCATGCGTAAAATAACTATCTGCGCACATCAGAGTGCAGATAAACCAGCTTTCTTGGAGGTTAGCAGTTCAGTTTCGTACAAATCTTGTACAAAAAAACATTGTTAACGATTAAGCAAATAGAATGGTGACACAAATATGACAACTGGATATGTTTGCGAAAGAAATAATCGCTGGAATGCTTAAATCCGGACGATCTCAAACCGAAGTGTCTTAAAATGTGTATGTACTTCGTGTGTGATTTCTAGACTGTGACAATTTTAAGAGCGCTGGAAATGTTAACCTGTGATCAATACAGGTCAATAATGACAAAAGTCACAATCGTTCGCTAAGATAGATATCTGATAATAACTATGCGAAGTCAAAGGGACAATTGTATCACAGAACTGGGTTCAGCATTCACAGCCGCAACCGACTTCGAGTTTCCAAGCAAACTGCTTACAGGAGACTCAAACGTTTTGGTCTATGTACCAAACAATCAGCGATTGGCTTTCTCCTCAGATCTACGAAAAACTCGTTCGTTCAGATTGATGTTTAGAACATCAATACTGGAGTTTAGGACAGTTGGCCTTTGTGATGGTTTAGCTCAGGTGTCGTCCTCGTCACTTGAGTGAGGTTAAAATTAAGATCTGCGTCGCCAATAGCCCTCGTATTGCTTCTATTGCGATATGAATAAAACCAAACCTATGTGATGTTCGGTGACGAATCTTGCTTTTGTCTGAGCAACAATTCTTATAGGTTAGCGATTTGGAAGGAGCATGGAACTCATTTTCACCCGGAAACATTGTGGAAAGACAACATTTTGTTTCTTGAAGAGTAATGGTTTGGGGCGGCATTATGCGGGATGGCCGAATAGACCTCCATATCTTTAAAGATAGAGGTTGTGACTCCTGAAAAATACAGAAAAGAAGTTCTTGAACCTTAAGTTCGTTTTTTAAGTGATGTCGATACTGACTTCCTATTTACGGATGATAATGCACCTCGTCATCGTACTAGCCTGATCAACGACATCTTTGTAATAGAGATTATGAGAATCGTTGTTCGGCCATGATTTCGTTGTTCCTCACTCACCTGATCTGAATTCTATCGAGCGTGTGAAGATATACTCGGGAAACAGCATGCAAATTGCAACCCTTCCGCACCTACAAATTTCCGTTCCAGAACTGAAAAGAGTTCTTCGTGACACTTGGACCTCTTTGATCCCACGACTAATCTAAAACGTCATAGCAATTATGGGAAATCGGTGGTCAGTGTGTCTGGCCTTCACAGATGACGACACAATTCATTAAACTGAGATATCTTCCTTTAATTTCATTTGTTTTTATCATAATGCGAATTCATATTACGCCTAGTTTTCTTTCTAATTATTTCTTTGAATAATAAAGTGTTTATTATTGTTCGTTTGCATAGTTTTCTTGTTTTATAATTTATTTAGAATCACATAACACATTTCCCATTTTTCATATTTAGATTTCCTTCACTGTTCGCCTAATTATATATTCACGATTTTAGACCACTAATGTATCTATTTATTTTCTATACATCTGTTATTTTATGTATGTGATGTGATAATTAATATATAGTCAATTTAATGTAAAATAAAATTTTTGAAGCAATATACATCTTGATCAGTTTGAAATTATATGAAATTTAAGCCTAACCTTAACGCTCTTTGGCTTTAATAAAACTATTTTTAATAATTGAAATTTAAACCAGAAGTAGTGCCACTGGGAATGATTCATATGCAAATTGTATTTGATTCAACTCTTAAAAATTAATTTTTATGAAAGGACTTAAAGTGGAAAATTAATTTAATGATTAACTAGAGTAAAGAAATTGAGCCTACTTATTTTGCTTATATTATATTACAATTATATAATAAAATTTAATTTAAGAACTATTCACGGACTTTTCGTAGTATTTATCATTCAAATTTTATGTACAGTCATAAGCAAACGGGAAATACTTAATAATTTTTGGAATTTGTGGTTCAGTGGAATACACGTAGTATTGGAAGTAATTTCTCAAAGGGAATTAATAACGGTATTTTAATTTGTTCTGTCGTCCTAACAGGTGTCGCTGCTGAGAACTTTACCGAAATTTGTATCTGTAAATGGAGATGTCTTGATGAAGCAACGCCTGAGATATGGGACTGTCATAAAATTCTTCTTCAAATCTTTAAATAATAATTCATTAAACTATATGCTTCTCCAACCAGAATGAGTTATTCTGTTTTTGTGTAATAGTGAAATCATGCGATTAATAGAACGTATATTCATTAAAAGAATAAGAAACAAACTACTCGTAGTTAAATGAAAGAATATTATTAAGTTTCTTTTAAAATAAGTTTCCATCATGAAATATCCCCCCCCTGATTTAGACTGGAAATGTAAGTGGACAAATGTTTGGAATTTAAATTAAATGATTGAAGCGATTTTTTTGAAGCTTTAAATGTAAGATACGAGCAAAAAAATTAGCAGTCAAACATCATATATACACAATTAAGGAATCTGCAAAAACCTTCAGTAATATATTTTATTGAAATGTTTTAACAAAGTTTCCTTCTGATGATTTTTAATATGTATATAAATTGTTTATTTTTTATTTAACATAATAGATATTTTTAAATAAATGTCGTTAGCTGTAAAATAAAATTTATATATCCAAAAATTTCATTTTTCATAAATAAATAGTATAAATTTGTATATGACCGTGGTGCTATGATTCAGGAATGGCGCGGAACGATCTCCCAAGGCGCCAGTCTTCTTGTCGATAATGCATCTCCCTGTCCATCTCGAAATATGGTAGTGGAATAAAAGGGATATAAATTTGAAAGTTTACCACTTCCACCATATTCTCCTGATCTATTCCTAAGCAAATTTTTCTTTTTCTCAGAACTCAAAGAACTATTGCGGAACCGAATATTTGACACCACAAATGTCAAGAGACGGAACAATGATTTTCGATGCAATCTTTTACAATGGCGAAGTTCGAAAACTCAAGCACAGCTGGGAGAACTGTATTATTCTGGATGTTCATTAGGAAAAGAACTTTTAAAATAACAAATGAAATTTAAGATTCGATCTAGATTATTTTAGTAATAATTAGAACCTTACAATGTCTCATAATATTTCCATGGCGTTTAGTAAATTTGTTTTGAAAACTAGGAAATAAAAAATACATTACATACTGAAAAAATGCACTAGGCATTAATAATATTACAACTCATTTCGTAGAAGCGTGTCCAGTTTTCATATGAAAGAAATGCATTCTATATTAATATTAGTTGGATTATTGCCATTCAAAAGTTAAGTAAATATTAATAAATAAAGTGTAGAATAAATTTAAAAAGTGTGTAGAAAACAATTTGTATTTTTAATTGCTTTTGTTTACATACCACGCACAAATATGCATGCAATGATTCAACTTAAAATATTCCAAATTATTACACACACACACACACACACACACACATATATATATATATATATATATATATATATGATGGGGTGAGTGAGTGTGTAAGTGTGGGTTAAAGGTTATAGTATACAAACACTAGTGATTACAAAAAATAATGCATATTAAGATAAAATACTTCGAAAATATATCTACAGACAAAACACAGAATCTCAAAAAGGAAAATAAAGAGTAAAGAAAATAAATTAATGACATATAAAAATTCAGAAAAAAATTACGAATTCAAAGAATAAAATAAAAATAATTAATAAAATATCAAAAATCATGTTGATAAAGAAAACATAATCTTTCAAATTGAAACAACCCAAGAAAAAAAATAGCATTTAATTCGCCCTTTAAATAATGCATTAATATGTGAAATGCTTTGGAAAACCTATCTTGTTTGATTTTTATTTAAAGACAGATTAACTATTTCTGTACTTGAGGCAATTTGAGGAATACAAAAATATCCTTTTTATATTCGTGTGGGTAACAAATGAGGAAGGAGAAATGAAGAATATTTTGATTTAATTTGTCACTGAGAATATTTCTGGACATTTACAGGGACATATCATGAAAGTATATGTACGATAAGGAACTTTTAGCATTTCTTTTCCAGTTCCATGTGAAATCAATATTAAGTGAAAAGAGTGAGTGTACAGTATTTTTTTAATTTTTGCCACATTGCTGGACGTTACTCTACTTGCATCTAAAATTTAGGCGAAAAAAATTGTTTCTTTTTAAAAATTGTGATAAATACATGGCTTTCTCGAAAATTATTTTTTTGATATATTCTTGTATATTTTTGTTCGGCTTTGTATATGAATGGTTTCAAAAGAGAATAATATTTCATCCCAAATTCACTTTTCCAGCTTATATATTTTTTATTTCTTACTTTTCCCATTAAACATTTTAAATCCGAACATTTTTCGAATTCTTTTATCAGCTACAGTGTTGCACCAATAAAGATACTGTCTGAAAACCTTGAATATTTCGTTACGTGCAGCTCTGGTTAGCATATACTTTTTAAAATATCATTCTGCACATATATTTTTTTCATAAAAAAAGTTTCTTCTACGCCAGACGAGTTCTTAACTATGAGAAACATAGTTTTCTTTTTCAGAAAAAAATATTAACCTCTGCTTATCTTTTCCATTATGATGCAGTCTTTATCCGTAGTTTTTTTTTTTTTTTTCATTATGTTATTTGTAAGAAAGAGAACTTTTAGAATCACATTTTCACTTCCGTGTAAAATCAATGTAAAGTGAGAGACGTGAGTGTACAATCTCATTTTCTTCTTTTTATACTCGTAAAATCTTTGATACTAAAATCTGAAATAATTTCAAGATTGCAATACAAAAAAATGGCAAAGAAATCCTCTTACATTTAACTCTAAGAAAAGGAGCAACTTTGCTAACATTTTCACTTTCAAAAGTGTCTTTTTTTCACAGAAAGAAGACCTCTTTTGCTTTGAAGAAAAAAAATTTTTTTTTTCATCGTACCTTTAACAAATCTTCAACATTACATTTAGTAAAAGCTTAAAACATTTTAATGACTGCATATGGATCTTTTGTTTTTTGCCTTTCTAATTTTTGTTCTTTCCCTTTCCTTCTTTAGCATTTTTTGCTTTTTTTTCTTTTGCATCTTACCTGATTCCAGTTTCTTGTACTTTAATTACTAACTGCTGAAAAATATTTTTTTTTACGACTGATAATTTTTTTTCTTGCAGAGCAATCTCTATTGCAAGAGCATGAGAGTTATAAAATGTTATTTTTGTGCTTTCATTTGAGAATGGATGGAAGAATTTTTTTTTTTCTTCTCGTCCTTCCTTTTACCACGGCTCTTCTATCAATTCGCTGTTTTACCCGAACTAGAATAGAAAATAGTGAGAACTTTTTTCCCCCCAAAGCTTTGGAAGAGCATTAAATCTTTTCATACCTTAAAAAGCAATGTTCGTTCGTTGTTTTTAATACTTTTTGTTTCTCTTGCTCCCTTTTAGCATTTTATTTCTTTGAAGAGAGCTGTAGCTCTGAAGAAATTTCTTTGATACAAAAGACCTTGCGATGAAATAACAAAGAAAACGTTCGATCAAACTGTTCTGACAACAGCTTGACGCGTTGATTTATTCAATCTGTGAAAAGAAAAGAAAAAAGAGAGAGAGAAGGTAGGAAAACATTATCTTATTTTTTTTTAAAAAAAAGTATTTTTCTTCAAATTTTGATTTTTAAGAGATTCAGTTTAACATTGCTTATTGAAGAACACTTAGCATTTGAATCGATTAGATAAAAAAAAGGAATAATAATATCATCTTACTATGTACGTTCTTTGTTTTAGATTAATGGTGATTCGCAACACCGAAATCGATATGCACATAGAAAATCAAAAACTCTACTTCTTGATTCATCGATAAATCATTCTTAGTATCAGATAAAAATGTTCATTGTCAATAAATAGTTAAAAATAAATCTTTGTGGCTGATAACTGCATTCTAATTCAAAAATTGTATTACAGTTATGACTGCTTAACGAACACGTATATTAAATTTAAATTTAAATTAAATTTAAAGTCATTTGTCGTATTTTTAACATGCACTGAGAATGGATTAAATTTAAATATTTATTTTATTGTACTTTAATTTTTGGGACAAAACAGTTATATTTCTCTTGAATTATATTGTAATTGAGGTCACTGTTATTTCAAACTTGAAATTGTGATAATTTTAATGATATTGAAAAAAAATTAAAAGTATTTTGCTACAAATGTAATCTTTTATATTTACAGTCTAAAAGAACATTTGGTTTTAAATTTAGATTTTCCCTTACAAATTAAATATTTTGCAAAACACTACTTTTTGCTAGTTATATGAACAGTGATGACAATAAGACTGCTTTCATATTTCTCTCAATAATTCCATTCCAGCCAAGATATTTATATTTCTGAAGCAAAATGAGCAACAAAAAGGCACACCTTAATTTTTTGTGAAGAAAATGTTTTTGAACTCGAAATCCGTCGAATGAAAGTAAAATAAACATTATTGAAAGAAAATGTTCTTAAATGATTCTTTTATTTAAAGATGAATGAGAAGTATATTTGTTTTGTAAATTTCAACTATTGTATACTTTATAAGGGCTTGGAGAAGCCTATCTAAGCACCTAAGTAATTACCCATAAATTAAGCATCGTAACTACTTATGCATGAGATAAAATTATTATTAACACCTCCATGCTTTTATGAATAAATTATAATTTTACATTTATAATAACTACTTTTATACCTTTTAGTCCATCTTTAAATAAAAGTCTAGTTTGAAATTGCTTTTATTTATATTTATGTGATTCTATTAGCAGAAAATTTAATGTACATAAAAGAAATTAGTTGAGTTTTTCGTATGGGCAAAATTCAAACTCAATTAACTATGTTATACGTAAGGTCGAGCCCCAGAACTACCCTAAATCCATCACTGCTCTCAACTCGATCGTATTGTAAAAAGTGGTTTGAATTTTAATACAAAGGGCTAGGCCTAGGTCTCCAGCTACCACCGCTTTAGATTCCTTACTGCATGAATATTCAATAATACTACACTAGCATGCAAAACCTAAGCAACAATTGCATTTTTCAACATACAGCCAGATAATTGTTAAAAAAGGCATTTTACTGCCAGTATAATGAAAAGACAGCTCAGTATAGAAATGATGTATACATAAATATCAGCACTATCACATAAGAGATATCACGGCTTTCAAAAGCATGAGATGCGCTCGCTCAGTGCTAAGGCAACTTAAAAAGGAGAAGGAAGGACTCATTTCCAGATATTCCCCCTGTAAGTAAAAATGAATTCGTACGTTCGCAATGACTACAAGAAACCTTCAGATGCCTTTGCACATGGAAGAAGGATTTGGGGTGATCTTGAAGATGGATGTAGTTCGACGAGGAATGCATTAAAGTTTAGAGTTGACAAAAGTGTAGTTCCAAGAGCAGTGTGGGGTGGTATTATGTTGAATGGACGAAAAGAACTCTATATTTTTCACTGCGACTCACTTATTGTAGAACTTTACTGCGATGAACTTATCATTCCACACGTGCGTATGTTGCGAGGTGCCATTGATCCAGACTTTACTTTTGTGGATGACGATACACATCCACATAGGACCTCTGTTGTTGAGGAGATTCTAGAAAAAAAGATTTTTCAGAATAGAATCACCAGCAGGCTCCCTTGATTTAAATCTCATCGAACATGTGTAGGATGATTTGGAGAGAAGCCTAGCAGAAAGACCTTATCATCTGTAGAACATCATACAGCTTGATCTGAGGCTTCTTGAAGTGTAAATACCCTTACCTCAAGAACTGCTGGATGATTTGGTATTGGGTTTGACCAAACTGTTTCACGCATCCATTGTAGTCAGGGAGGACATAACTCTTGCTAAGAGAATTTGGGTGTTGTTCTTTCTCATTACCCATCTATTTTTTATAAACGTTATTCTGTCAATATAGTCTTTTCTGCTTTGTTTCATAATGTAGGCGTACAATTAATATTTTGGCTACAATGTTTTAATCAACCTTTAAGTGCCTCGGTAGCGTGAATTTCATGTAAAATTTTTTCTCGATCGGATGATTTGAAGGAATCAAAATTCGAGTTCGAATTTTGAACCGGAGAGACATACATGTATGTAAAAATAGCAAATTAAATAAAATCAAGTGAAAGGAAGAAATGTGTATATTCTCTTGCCTCCAGTTCTCCCTAATCGTCTGCTACCGTGGTAGCCACAGAGGATCACAGGACTTGTAGCCAAAGTAGTTTTCGTCGAGTCTTGAGCTTGCTCCGTGAGGTCTCTAAAACCCACTGTGAAGCAGGATTGATACATGTTAATTCCGGTCTTGGTCTTAAGACTCCTGTTATTGAGGCGTGGAAGTTTGAAGATTGAAGTGTCAACTCAAGTGTATGGTCTTCATCGCTTGACCGAAGCTGAAAATTAAGAGGTGCGTCGCCACTAGCCCTTGTGGGGCTTCTACGATCGACGTTAATAGGCTGTCACATCTCCTTAAACCTCTGTCTGTTTGATGACATATCGATCAGGTGATAAAGAAAAATATGATGAGCAAGAATGGAATAAGCATAACATTAAATATAATAAACGTGTAAAACAAAAATGTCCTCGTGCATGTATTATAGATATTAGTGAATATAATGCAGACATCAGTGAATTATTACTGATGATATAGATTTCCAAAACCATTGTAACTCATTTATGAATCTGAACTCCTGACCAAATCAACAATGCATTACATTCCTTCAATTCTTCTTCTATCTGAAATATAATAAACTTACCAATGCAAAATGCAACCTATGTTGTTTAGGGCAATGTTTCAAGGAATGATAACTTCTTGTTCGGGGGAGAAGGTATTCGATAATTCCTGATCCTACCAATATTATAATATTTATGCCAACGTTTTCAAAATCTGATTTAAAATTTCTGTACTTTCTTTAATAAGCAGCAAATAATGATATGTAATACATGGAGGTAAAAAAGAAAATATGGAAGATTTTTCTTACAACTGTTATATATAACTATCTATTGTTATACGCATAAAAACAATTCTATACATAAATTCCTACATAGCAAGCACGTTGTAATGTGTCAGTGGTAACTGATTGCGTAGCAGCACAATCCGTAATTTAAGTTCAAAGAAATTTACAAGCAATGGCGTCTCAAATATTTTATCTTTTAACAAACCCAGAAAGGGGAACTCGCAGAGTCTATAGCAAATGACACTGGTGTCCAGTTGTGCAACATCAAGTCATCTACTCCTCTGCAACCGATCCAAATGCGAGGTAGTTCCATGAAAGATTGTAAATCAACTTTCTTGAAATAGCTCCAACAAAAAAGCTGAAGCTATTTCAAGAGAAACACGACAAACACGAATGCCAAATATTGTTCACTAAATAAAACTTTCCCATTTTTCTTTTGTATTTATGTATAACTTATCATTATGTATAACTTATTATATGTATAATTTATGTAAACTTATTGTATGTAAAACTTACGTATAACTTATTATATGTATAACTTACTATATGTATAACTTATTATATGTATAACTTATTATATGTATAACTTA